>JBAMAX010003142.1:0-17710 GCA_037043745.1 Chymomyza amoena
CCAGCAGGTCTCTGTTTCGTTAATAGTTACATTTTCTTAGGGAATCTTTTGACATCCATGATGAACCAACTCATAAGAACCAATCTGATTCTTTTATGTCGGAAAACTTCAGTCAAACGTAGCTATATATAAAAGGAAACCCACTTAGTTAAGAAGGGTCTTCAGAATTTCCATCTTAAAGATTGCTCTAAACTAATCCATATGAACGCTTTAGTTTCTAACAAGTGTATAAGAACTTTGAAACATTTTTCTCACCGATTTATTTTTTGCTTTATTTCTACTTTTTGACATTTCAAAAGAACTTGGCATTTAGTTGTTGCTCTTGTTGTTGTCGTTTTTGTTTATTTGTTTATGACCAAGACGTTCAACTTTGGGAGAGAACATCCGCCCAAGGTAACTGCACTTAAGTTCCGAGCTGCCATTTTGTCTGGACTCTTAATGTTAGAAGTTTTATGCATTCACTTGAGATTTATGACGTCTGCTACTTTTGCTACTCTCTTATTGTTGTTCTTGTTGTTGTTGTTTGCAACAAACATAAACATTTTATAGTAAGAACACTTAATATTCAGCCACGCCCATTGCAGCTCATTAGCGCCCCCCCGAAATGGTAAATGTGACCGTTTGCCAAGTTTTGGCCAATGTAGTACGAACAGTAGAGAATGATGTGACATGATTGCAGACAGATTGCAATAAAAGCTGCTGCTACTTGCAACTGCAACACAGCTACAACAACAGCAACAACAAACCATACAAGTTGTCAACTAGTTGGCAGCTGCACGGAAACATTTGCTTCCTTAAACAGACAAAGCCAACAAAATCCAGCCAGCTACAGCTCTAGCCAAACCAACAAACCAAGACCCAGTCCAAGTCCAAGTCGGCAGACCAAGTCCAAAGTCAATGGCTTAAAATATGGTCAATGGAATTTTTATAGATTTGCCGAGATGTGGCCAAAGGAACAGCAACAAAAACTAACCATGTGCAACAAAATTAAATGCATTTCATAATTTCTGCTGTTCCCGATCTCGGGATCTCGTTCCCGGTTTGTTGGCTTTTTATGTGCTCCGCATTGACATTGAGTGCGCGCTGCCCGGGCTCAACTTGGCCGTGGCAAGTGCAACATTGTCTGCCTGTTAACTTATTGACACCCATATTTGGATTGAATCATTAAAGCCAAGTTTTTTTCGTCTTTTTTTGTTTTAGTATTTTTGCAATGGCCGGTTAGGTACGCTCTATAAGCCCGCTGGCTTCGCTTGGGATGTTTGGATGTTTGGTCTTGACCATTTAGCTTTATTTATTTGGCTATTGTTCAACCGGAGGCTATTGCTAGACAAATTTTATTGGTTTACGCACGAACAGTGACGTTGACAATGTGACCTTGTCAGTATTAGTGACAAGCAGCAAAGCTGTTATCATATTTTTGATGGGTAAGCTCATGAATGGTCCCCGACAGGGAATCTCTTGAAGTGCCAACTTGGTTACTTTGTCTTGGCAGTGCTTGAATCTTTAAGTGGAGGAGAGTCAATCAGCGTAAGAGCAAAGCGACACAGAAACTATTGTTGGAATTACATTTAAAATGGGCTTAAATCAATCATGCGAAATTATTTTTAGAGCGTCATTAACGTCCGCGATCAAGGTTGATTCAGGAGGGGACTAATGGAACTGTAGTTGGGGTTTTCGTTGAGTATTCAATGGATTGTCTTTTGTTGGTGCTTATAACCTCCTTATGTCTGTCGGTTATAATTTTTATAAGCACTTGCCAAATTTTTACTACACTGAGTAAAGACTTGCTGAATTAAATTGATTAATTTATTTATTATATTTAGTTATATAATCTCTTTGCAAACCAAAAAAGTAGTTTTGACTTCGTCCCATTTATTCAGCCGCTAGATGGCGCACATTCATTATTGCAAAATATGTAATAAAAAGGACGGAGTTGGACTGATGAGCTAAGCAAGCAGGACACGAAAACCCCTAGTTGTATTTATATATAATTTCGCTTATTCCTCTTTCAAAACTGCGTTCCTCTTGATTTTTTTAATTTCCAGGTTTTTCTCCATTTGTACTTTTTGTTGGCATCAGAAAAAGTAATTAATTTAAGAGATAGGTGAATTTTATTTAATAATCCTAGCAACAACGAGGCGGTAGACGAGTCCGCCAGGAACAGTGCAGCGCTGGAAACTAACCTTGCGGTTACGGACATTAAGTTACAGGATGTCATATTGCAAATCAGGGAGTTGGCTAGAGCTTTGGCGGAAAGAAAATTAAACATGGTGTCCGGTTGTCGCATCTCCCGAGCACTCTGGCCGGGATATGATCCAAAACGAACATCTGAACTACTGCGGTTCCATAATAACAAGACTAGGATGGTGTTGTAACGGAGCACTGCACTATAGGCAATATGGATGAGAGGTCGCACGTTCCCCATCATGATTTCTGCCGCAGGTACAGAGATGAGGAAGAGACAAAAAGCATCTAATACCTGCTAATGGAATGCTTAGTGCTTCTTAGAAGACGAACCCAGTTTCTGGGTAAACCATTCTTTGAGGATCTGGATAGTCTAGGTCTAGCCTATATGCCCATAGCGGATATGGCTGCTTTCGTCAAAGCCTCAAAATGGTTTTGCAACATGGGATACTTACGCGATTACGGTGCAGTTTCTGATCCTCCTCCACTATTCCTTCCTTTCTTTAATTTCCCCTTCTTTTAATTGGGCAACACAATGAGCCTCATGGTCTCTGGGTGATCTCAGTCACTATCTGAGCTGCCTATACAACTTAAACTAATCTAACCTAACTAGTTTTTTTTAGTTATTCGCGTTTATAGTCAAAGAAGGAGAATAGGGCTTCATTCTATTCATCGAACTGCATTATTAGATTTCAAAAATCGCTGGGGATAATTTCCAGTATCTTATCCAGCTAGACCCTTATATTTAAGCTTGCTTGTTAACGCCTCGATGTCAAAGTAAGTTGGCAACAAACTTCGCAGACTGGCTAAAAGTGGGACAAGACTCACTATAGTTATATATTGTATTACATATAGTATACAGTAAAAATATATTATTTTGATTTAAGCGTTGTTCTAATAGATGACGGCATTTCAGTGTTACCACATGTGCTTATGAAACGTCAGTATGGCAATGCTGCTACTACAAGTAAATAAACTTCAATGGTCATGATTTTAACTCATCTCAAACTTAGTAATATGTCCAAAATAAAATTAAATATCTTCACTTTCACAAAATTTTAACTTTCACCAGTGTTGCCACACGGGCTTATGAAACGTAAGGGTGGCACCGCTGATCCATGACTATTGATTTCATACTTAGAAAGTTGTCAAACATAAAAATAATTATCTACCCATTCACAACCAGGTTGACTGGATATAAAAATAGGAACTTGAGAACGATCCCTAGTCTGTATAGTACTTTAAAGCCAGATTATTGATCAATTTATAATCAATTAAAGGCCCCACAAACTGCTTCCTTTCAACAATTTAAAATAATTTCTAACATACGGAATTCAAAAATATGTAATTTGTGACAAAATCCAAAAACCGAATGTAACTCAAGTCGGTGACAAAATTAAACTATTTCCACATGAAATGTTAAACTTAGAGCTAATCCATTTGATTTCATTCAACATGACCATTTAAAGGGAACTGTACACCTTTTGGTACATTCGAAAACGTGACGCTAATCATGTCTTGCAACGCTTTCTTTGGCTAACATTAGGTACGACTTCATATTCCAATTACGGTTATTTAAATTATGTAATAAATTGCTTGTCTTATAAGCAAATTAATTTATACACCAAATGACCAAACCAAACACATACACAGACCACACACACCTACAACAGCCGCCTCGAAGCACCTGACACTCAAATCGTTAATGACTTTATAAGCCAATCAATTTGTGGAAACACGTCGTCAAATGTTGTTAGAGAATCAAATCAACAAATCAATTGCATATAAGCAATTACCCGCAAAACATATGATGCCAAGAAGCAGCAGTAAGAAGAGAAAGAAGAAGCAACGAAAATAAATATCAGCGCCAAAGCAAAGCTGACAACAAAACCATTGCAAGCAAATGCAAATGCAAATTGCACGAAAAAGCGCAGCAGAGAAACTTAAAAGCACCGCAAGGCGAAGCTCTCCGCCACACACGAAGCGCACGAAGCGAACGAATGCAGCGGAATCGAAAACACGAATCAGTCCGAATGAATGGCAATGGACAAAATGCAAAAGCCGGCCGGCCTGCTCTGGACACACACACACAAACACATGTGTGTGGAAAAAAGCTCATGTGGGTTTGCATCGGTATTGGTGTGTGTGTTAATTTGCAGACCACATAAGCTCATTTCCTCCCATTATGCTCACTCTCCCACGCGCTCACGACTCTCACCATTCCGGCCGTGTCGAAAAGATACCGGAAGTAGGAAATTGGGTTACAAAATGCATTTCGTGTGCGGCATTTCCGTTTTGAGGCCAAGCTAACAGTGCAACAACAGCAACACAACAGAGCTGTCCAAGACAGCAACAGCAACAACAGCAACAGCTATGCCTGCCTAACGGTAACTCACATATGTAGAGCACACACACACATGCATGCACGCATACATACGCACTCACACATATGTGCAACATGTGGCATAGCTTTGACCTGACTCTCTGATGCGGCAGTGCTGGGTTCTTGTCTCGGCTAAGGCGCGCATATATTGCACTTTTTGAATTGATATGGGCGTTTGTTTTTTGGGATTATTTTTGTATGAGAATTTCTTTCAGTGTATGAACAAATGTGTTTTTGATTTTTAGTCTCAAGTAAATACTTTGTAAATAAAAAACAAAATTCGAGTTACTTTAATTGGAATTCGATTGAAGTTTGTCGTTACTGGACAAAAAATTCTAAGGTTGTAATTTTAACAGAGAGGAAATTGCTCCTTTTATCTTTCTTATTTATTGTCTTGGTAGGATTTTTAGTCTTCATGCAGTTTTGGTAACTATATTTCTTTCAGTGAATTTCTTACAATATAAAAGGTGCGTTTAGTTTACTCTTGGTACCGTATATGTTTATTCTAAAATAAGTATTAGTTTGATAAATTTTATATTATATTTCAAAATTATAGGATCAAAATTTCAAACTCAGATGATGCATGGAAAGAAGGTATACCAAAATTTGACCTTTTGTTGCTTTTGAAATTATTTTTTATAACGAGTTACAAGACCCTTTGGGATATTTGAAAAAATTACATTTATTAATATTTAACAATTCTTATTTTTTAGAAGGATTTTTAGTATCCATGTAATTTTTGTGACGTTTTTTTCAGTGCATTCCATACAATACAAAATGTGCGTTTTATATCTATACTAGCCGGCCTCCGGCACGCTCGCTTCGCTCGCTCGTCTAGATCTTTATTTTCTTGCATTATGTGCAAATATTGATCTGATCATATGCATTTTATACAGAAATCAAAACATGAATTGTAAGCAAAAATCGCAGAATTCCTTTCTTCTTAAGAAAATAACTAAAAAATCTTAAAATAATAACTAAATCAATATTAATTTCTAAAATTGATGAAATTGTAAATTATCCTACCGAGTTTTTAAATTCACTGGATTTGCCAGGAATGTTAGGAGTGGCAACCCTTATCTCTTAGGGGTATGAAAAATAGATGTTGGCCGATTCTCAGACCTGCCCAATAAGCACACAAAATTTCATGAGAATCGGTCTAGCCGCATGTTCACACAAAAACCAATATTCACAAAAATATCTCACGAACCAATTCACACAAACACATCGCAATAGGCTTAAGTCCTCCGCATTGACCTCTAACACACGCAAAAATCAGATTCATCGACTCGTTCACGAGAACACCGATAGTACGTAAAACATAAGTTTCTTCTTATATATAAAATTCTAGTTTCACAATGTTAGTTACTATATTCCTCCGAAACGGCTGTACCGATTCTCATGAAATTTGGTGTGCCTCAATAAAATAAAATTTATAACGTTTATAATTTTTATGTTTCCTTTCGACAAATACAATTAACTAAAAAATATTAGTTAATCTGACAATGTACACAATGCCAACCTAAATTAAAAAAAATATTGTATTGGAAAATCAAATTGTCCTTTTTAGTATTTTCGTCGCAATTTTGTTATATTTTCTCAACCTTAAACAATCCTTGGACTTCCACGAACATTTCAAGACCAAAATTAGCCAAATCGGTTCAGCCGTTCGTGAGTCTATAAGCTTCGAAGGAACATAACATTGTGACACGAGAATTTTATATATAAGATATTCTAAAATAAATATTAGCCCGAAAAATTTTAAATACATTTTTAAAGTACATTGTAGGATTGACATTTTAGACTCAGATGAGGCTTATCGCACCTTTAAGTGCATGGAAGGTAAAGAAAAATTTTGCCTCCAATAAGAAGATTTTTTCCAAAAACGTATAGGTCAGACTTTTAAAATAATTTTTATAAGGACTTAGAAGTAAAGTTTCTGCGCTATTCGAAAAATTACATTAAGTTTTCAAAAACGAAAGAATAGTTTGTTATTTACTATTGATTATAGTAAAAGTTGGCATCATTGGGGGAAAGAAACGAGTCTATTTTTTTGAGAGTCTTTCTTCTGACTAAGAAAACTGTACTTAAAGTGTGTTTAAATTTCTTAAAGTTTTAGAAGACTTTGTTGAGGAGGACAAATGAGAAAGTGAAACACTCACTGTAGAAAGCTTTTCAGTACTATAAATTATAAAATGGCGGACGTAAAGTCAGGCGCGGACGACTTTAGGATACCTTGTACCACTAGCTTGTAATAAAGTCCGATTTCTTCACAAAAAACCAAAAACAGAAGAATTTTTAAGCAAAAATTTTTTTTTGACCGATCGTTCCTATGGGAGCTATATGATATAGTCATCCGATTTCAATAAAATTTGACACAGTGCTTAAATACCTTAAAAAAGATATGAATGCCAAAATTAATTCAAATATCTTTACAAACAAACAAAACACATCGAATTTTGTATAAAAAACGTGTTTTTGGACCGATTTGATCCTATGGAGCTATATGATCTAGTCAAACGATTTGGATTAAATTTGGTACAGTGCTTAGGAACTATCAAAATACTCACGAATGTCAAATTTGGTCCCAATATCTAACAAACAAACGAAACACAACAAATTTTGTTAAAAAATCGATTTTTGGAAGATCGGACCTATGGGAGCTATATGATATAGTCAACCGATTTTGTTCAAATTTGGCACATTGCTTAAGTGGTCTAAAAATTTCCAAACGCCAAATCTGTTTAGGATATCTTTATTCAAAAACGAAATATAGCGAATTTTTCTTTAAAAAAGTTATTTTGGCCGATCGGTCCTATGAGGAGCTATATGATATAGTCAACCGATTTCGATCAAATTTGGTACAGTGATTGGGAACTCTAAAAAACTTTTGAATTTGGTTACGATATCTTCATAAACAAATGAATTATTCATCTAAAACGCTTTTTTTTGTCGAGGTCGTCTCAAACACCCCATGGGAGCTATATAATTTATCCCCGATATCAAAAAAATAAAACAAACTTGCCTCCTATGGAATAATATGGGATCTAATGTGAAAGTTTGGTAGCTCTTACCATCTCTGAGATCTAGGCGTTCACACGGACGGACAGACGGACAGACGGACATGGGTATATCGACTTCTCTTCACCCTGATCATATTTTAGGTAACTTTGGGGTGTCTCCGACGTCTCCTTCTATATGTTACATATATCTGTCTTCGAAAAAAAAAACTCTCTGTATTGCATATGGAAGACTTGGGAGCTGCGAAGTGCAGAGCACTTGGTAACAGAATGCCTCAAATCGTCGCAAAAGTGCTGACATCAAAAAATGGATATTTGGACGAAAAAAATGGCGGACGTAAAGTCGGGCGCGGACGACTTTAGGATACCCTGTACCACTAGCTTGTAATAAGTCCGATTTCTTCACAAAAAACCAAAAACAGAAGAATTTTTAAGCAAAAATTTTTTTCTTGACCGATCGTTCCTATGGGAGCTATGATGATATAGTCAACCGATTTCAATAAAATTTGACACAGTGCTTAAATACCTTAAAAAAGATATGAATGCCAAATTTATTTCAAATATCTTTACAAACAAACAAAACACATCGAATTTTGTATAAAAAACGTGTTTTTGGACCGATTGGTCCTATGGGAGCTATATGATCTAGTCAAACGATTTGGATTAAATTTGGTACAGTGCTTAGGAACTGCAAAATACTCACGAATGTCAAATTTGGTCCCAATATCTTAACAAACAAACGAAACACAACAAATTTTGTTAAAAAATCGATGTTTTGGAAGATCGGACCTATGGGAGCTATATGATATAGTCCACCGATTTTGTTCAAATTTGGCACATTGCTTAAGTGGTCTAAAAAATTTCCAAACGCCAAATCTGGTTAAGATATCTTTATTAAAAAACGAAATATAGCCAATTTTTCTTTAAAAAAGTTATTTTGGCCGATCGGTCCTATGGGAGCTATATGATATAGTCAACCGATTTTGATCAAATTTGGTACAGTGATTGGGAACTATAAAAAACTTTCGACTGCCAAATTTCGTTACGATATCTTCATAAACAAACGAATTATTCATCTAAAAACGCTTTTTTTTTCGAGGTCGTCTCAAACACCCCCATGGGAGCTATATAATTTATCCCCGATATCAAAAAAATAAAATAAACTTGCCTCCTATGGAATAATATAGGATCTAATGTGAAAGTTTGGTAACTCTAGCTCTTACCATCTCTGAGATCTAGGCGTTCACACGGACGGACGGACGGACAGACGGACAGACGGACGGACAGACGGACAGACGGACAGACGGACAGACGGACATGGGTATATCGACTTCTCTATTCACCCTGATCATATTTTAGGTAACTTTGGGGTGTCTCGACGCTCTCCTTCTATATGTTACATACATTTTCGGCTTGCACAAACTTAATATACCCTTGGACCATACGGTACAGGGTATAAAAAGTATAATAGTTCTATGTGTACAAACATATTATCTGTTAAAGTTGAATATATTATATTGGATGGTTTTAAGAAGAACAATCTTTAGCATCAAGTTTTTTCACATCCAATCAATAGTTTCAAACGTTTATGATCAATTTTTTTTTAGTTTTAAAGAATAATTATTAAGTGTCCGGAAACTTTTGCCTGGCAGTGTATAGTAGACCATCTCTAAAACAACTTTATAAAAATGCTTAGACAAAATCAAATAAAGTGGTATAAAAGATATTTTTTTAAATTAAAAAATTGTTCTATCAAGTAATTCTTTTTTTTAAGCGCTTTATTATTAGTCATATAACTACCATACAAAAATCAAGACTGAGATCTTTTTAGAGCAAAACAAATAATGGACTACGAAACCATCTAATTTTTAAAAATTGATAGAAAAAAATATTTTATAAAATAAAAAGTACTTTTTGTATACGCTTTATAAATTTTACACATTTTTGCGAAACTTTTTTCAAAATTAGTTTAATATTTCATATAGCTACCATACAAAAATTAAGCCTCCTTTCAGATAAGAACAAATAATAGTCTGCGTGACCTTCTAATATGAAAAATTGCATCTGCTATTAAAAGTGAAGCTCTTTAAAGCTTTAATGATATACACGAATAGAGCATTTGAGCTGGATTAGCAGAACAAACACAGAAACCACCGCCAAAGATAATAAGCTTATATCTAAAAAAAAAAACACAAATCAACATAAACCTAATTTTCTACTCATCCCCCAAAATCTCCTATTACTATTATTACTATTACTTCTCAATTAATCCGCATTTAAACTTATGTTAAATATCGCCTCAGGCTTTTTCATTACGCTTCATTAAATATGTTCAAATACAGATTGTAAATTGTACAAATTAATTTTCTTTCCAATTAAAAATTTGAATATTTTATAAACAAATAAACACACACACACGTACACTGACAAATCACAGCTGTTCACACACATACATCTTCATTATTAAATAGATATTAAGTAAAACAAACAAACTAATGCCATTAACCAATATTTGCGAAGATACGAATACAATATTAATAATTCATACAATTATAATGGAAAATGAAAACTGCAAGGAATTGAAAACTTAATGCAACTAGAAAGTAAACTTTTTCCGAGTCCGAGCTAAACAAGAAACTAAATAATTATTTATAATTAAAGTTTATGTTTCTGTTGCAAGTTTGTTGTTGTTGCTGCTACTCTACAAAAAGAATTATGCTATTGAGAATTTTGTTTGCAGTCAGAGAGGACTAAAAGGATAAAAGTATCTAAGTACACAGGGATATATAAATATACATATAGATAGATAGTATGCTATGTACTACTAGCTCTAGGATGATGTAAAAAGTTTTTCATATTTACTTTAGTTTTTAGTTCGCCTTTGAACTAGCAACTGGGCAACCTGTGTGTGTGTGTGTGCGTGTTTGTTTATTTGTAGGTGGGGCTGTGTGAGTGTGTACCAGTGACGTAGGCAAATTCTTGTCAGGGAAAGGGTAAAGATCTTAAAAAAATTTATTTACAAAAATAGTAAAATAATAATAAAAAACTTAATGGAGATAAAGATAGAGAAAGAAAGCGCAGTTATCTCGAAAGTTTTTTCAATAATTTTAAAATTTTGAATGAAATAATCTATTTTATCACATCTGTTCACACAAACGAAATAACAAATATTCCAAAAACTTTTTGAAAGTTTCACAAAAATTCACAAATCTAATTAAAATTTGAATGTCAAATTAATTTGGTTATTTATGAGTGTTTGGTGTATATATTGGGTTGCCCAAAAAGTAATTGCGGATTTTTCATATAGTCGGTGTTTATAATTTTTTAACAGCTTGTGACTATTTAATTGTATTTTCTTTGACATTATAAGCTGTCACTATTAGCTTGCTTCAGAAAAAAAGTGCGCGTAATTTTGTTTACATTTGTTTTGTTTGGCGCCCTTTTAATATGGAGTCACAAAAGAGCATTTCCGTCATATTTTATATTATTATTTCCGTAAAGGAAAAAACGCATAGCAGGTTGCTAAAAAGTTACGTGATGTGTATGGTGATAAAGCCTTAAAAGAAAGACAGTGTCAAAATTGGTTTCGCAAATTCCGTTCTGGAGATTTTTCACTTAAAGATGAGCCACGTTCAGGTCGGCCAAATGAAGTTGATGATAACCAAATCAAAGCATTAATCGAATTGGATCGTCATGTAACTGAGCGTGAATAGGAGAGAGTTAAATATACCAAAATCAACCGTTCATTATCACATAAAAAGTCTTGGACTGGTGAAAAAGCGAGATATTTGGGTACCACATGAATTGAAAGAAATTCATTTAACAAACCGAATCAACGCTTGTGATATGCATCTTAAACGCAATGAATTCGATCCGTTTTTAAAGCGAATCATAACTGGAGATGAAAAATGGATTGTTTACAATAACGTTAATTGAAAACGAACATGTTCCAAACATGGTTAACCAGCTCAAACCACTTCAAAGGCTGATATCCACCAAAAGAAGGTTATGCTGTCTATTTGGTGGGATTGGAAGGGTGTGGTATATTTTGAGCTGCTTCCAAGGAACCAAACGATTAATTCGGATGTTTACTGTCAACAACTGGACAAATTGAATGCAGCCATCAACGAGAAACGGCCAGAATTCATCAATCGTAAAGGTGTCATATTCCATCAGGACAACGCCAGACCACACACATCTTTGAGACCCGGCAAAAACTGAGAGAGCTTGGCTGGAAGCTTTGATGCATCCACCATATAGCCCTGACCTTGCACCATCAGACTACCATTTATTTCGATCTTTGCAGAACTCCTTAAATGGTAAAACTTTCGGCAATGATGAGGCTATAAAATCGCACTTAGTTCAGTTTTTTGCAGCTAAGGGCCAGAAGTTTTATGAGCGTGGAATACAAAATTTGCCGGGAAGATGGCAAAAGGTTATCGAACAAAATGGAAATTATATATTTGATTAAAGTTCATTCTAAGTTTTATTAAAAATGCATTTACTTTCTTTTAAAAAATCCGCAATTTCTTTTTAGGCAACCCAATAATATTAATAAAATAATTTTAAAAAAATTTTCTAATACCCTTTAATTTTGTATTTAATCAATTGCATGGACAGCAATATATTGAAAAAATTGCAAAATTCGAAAATCATAAAATTAAATTTTAAAAAGATTCAGTTTCATGATAGTAAAAAATTTTAATTAAATTTCTTAAATTGTACATTTTTAAGTTAATTGATTTCGTAGTTATAAAAATATTGAAATTATTGCTAAATTTGTAAACTATAAAATTTAATTTAAAAATTTTTCAATGTATTTCTCAATTACATAAATCCAATTAAAGTAATCGATAAATTTGATAAAAGAATTATCTTAAAAATTTAAGTGTTTGGTGTTTATTTATAATAATAATAAAGTAATTACAAAAATGTTCTAACATTCTTCAAATTTTTTATTTTAAATTGTTTTAGTTCTGGAGAGACTTTGTTTCTTTCAAGGAATTCGGATGATAAATAATAATTTTTTGCTAAATATTAATTCTTTTAAAATTTTTAATTTATTAAATTTTGTAGGCAGCGAAATATTTAAATTATTGTTAAATTCGAAAATTAAATTCACAAATTCCAATTTAAATTAACGATATATTTGAAAAACGAATTGTTTTATTAATTTAAGTTTTTGGTCTTAATTTATAATAAGAATAAAAAATTAGAAATCAATTTTCTAACATTCTGCAATTTTTTATTTTAAATTTGAAATTTTTTTTATTCCTTCACAGTCTTTGTTCCTATGTAGAAATTGGGATGGTAAAAAATAATTTTTACTACACATTAAATTAGTATTTATGTCGTGTGCTCCGAGTAGGAGAGATATCTTGTATTGTAAAAAAAAATATTATTATAATTCCAATTTGTCAGAATTTTTCATACATATAGTTTCGGCCTTTGAGGTCTTAAATGGCATTTAAATATTTTTAATAATTATTGCATAAAAATAATTCGTGACTTATAAAAAATTAGAGAAGGATACATTTTTTTAATTTTTAAAGTCAAAATTTATACGAAGCAGTTACTTTTATTTGGAATATTAAATGAAAAGATTCGAAAACTTTTATTTGATTTAACTTTGGATCCCCCCTAACTACGTTTCTGATGTGGACAGTTGATAAAGTTTACAGCGATTTTTTGTTTTTGGCTCTGTTGTTTGCATGCCACGCACTTGGCTTTGATCTGTCTCTGTGTGTGTGTATGTGTATAAACGCATATGTGTGCACATATGCACAGAGTATATGATGAGTGAGTGTGTGTAATTTCCCAAGTGTGCCCAGACTTCCGACCATTTTGCTCGCGGCCACTTTCTTGTTTTTTTTTTTGTAAATTTCTTCTTTTTTTTGGGATATGGCAACGCTTTTCAGCTGAATAATTGATGGCCGCTGTAATGGGTTAAGAGTCACGCGCAGTTGCCGCAGCGCACTTGCTATTAATGAGTTTTTGGAGCAACCACCATCATCATCAACAACGTCATCATCATCAACAACGTCATTATCAACAGCAACAGGAGCTACCAACTGCCGCCCATGTTAATTATATATATTTGGTATATAATATACATACACACACACACACACATACATATTGTAGTTGACAAATAAGCGCTTAAGTAATTTGCGTATCTGTGTGTGTGTGTGCTTGCTTGTATGCCTGTGTATTGGTGTAAACTCATTTCATAAGTGAATATTAAATAAATTTTCCAGTTATTGCCTGCGCTCTATATGGTAGGTATATATGTATATAAAGCCACTACAGTCACATTGCCACACACACACACACAGCTGCATTAAAGTTGTAATTAATGTCAAATATTTACACATTTGCCCAGAGATCAAAGGCATTTGTGCCTCCCCATAGACTCGTTGCTAATTAAATGAGTATTTATATTTAAATTACATAAAACTACTTAAAGGTCTCAAAGCTCCTGACGCCCCAGCAGCTGACGTCATGGTCTCTCCTTTGACTACAGCTTCCAGCAACCCCTTTCGAAATTCCGCTTAACTACCCCTAGTAACTTAAGCCAAAAGTACCTGCAGTTAGTTGTCAATGTCAAACATCTTGATATCATGATCAAATATTGTGTGAGTAAGTACTTAGTCGGTAACTTGCTTTGAAAAGTTTCGTTTTTTCGGGCCGGCAGCTGCTTTGGGGGGTTGGGGGTTGATTCGTTAAGAATAGTGTCGTTCTTAACGCCGAAGGGTTTAATTTTTAAATGATTTTGTATTTCTGTTGGTAAACAAGCATATTTCAATTAGATGCAACTTTTAATTCGAGGAAATTTTTGATTCTCTGGGGAGGCGCTTAAAGAACCAAATCATTTGTTTTCATTCAATTTTTAAACGAATTTGTATTTTCTTCAGTAAACAAGATTTATTCAATTAGATTTAACCTCGGTCTGGTAGTCATTAAATAAGGAATCCTTATTATAAAGCTGAAAAATGTGACTATTTGCCGAAGGCCCTTTTTTTTAGTACTTTTGTATTTTCGTCAATATAAAAATGTAAAAACTTTGATGACTTATTTTTTTATTTATTACAAATTTGATGTCTCTTGGGATTACTAAAGTATCCAAAGCGGGAAATTGTCTAGTTTTGCAGAATAAATATTTACAAATCCTTATGCAAAGCTGAAAAGATTCACGATTTTCCGAAGGCCTTCTATTCGAGTACTTTTTTATTTTAGTCGATAAAAAATGTGAAATATTTGATTAGACTCTCAGAAAATTTGGTATATCCCACTATCATGGCAAGAAATGTCAAGATTTGCAAAATAATTTTTTATAAATCTTTGTTGAGTCGAGAAATTTCACTATTTGCCGAAGGGCTTTTTTTTTTGGATTTTTTGTATTTTCGTCGATAAAAAATGTGATTATGATTAGACTTAATTTTTACAAAATTGGGTTTTTCCTGGGACTACCGAGTATCCATGGCAAGAAATTTGAAGATTTGCAGAAGGTTTTTTTTTATATTATAATTATAGAATAAGACTTAAGCAAGTCCTTGTTGTAAAGCTAAAGTTCATATTTTTGTACTCAAGTCAATAAAAAATGTGATATATTTGATTAGACTTAATTTTTTAATTGATAGAAAATTTGATATCTCCTAGTACTCCTAGAGAATCTATGGCGAGACATTTCTAGATTTACTGAACATTTAATTTAATTCTTAGGAAATTTTTAACTGTCTGGTAATCATTATTTACAACTCCTTGTTGAGATGAAAAATTTCACGATTTTTTTAAATACTTTTGTATTTTAGTCGGTAAAAATGCGAAATATTTGATTAGACTTAATTTGTTAACTTTTGGAAAATTTGGTATCTGCTGGGAATTCTCGAGTATCCATGGCAAGAAATTTTAAGATTTGTGGAATAATTTTTTGTGTCGTAATCGTTTAACGAAATACATGGGATATCCATGCATATTTTATATCTTTTATTTTAATTTTTTAAGATTCTACCAAATATGTTTTTAATTTTTGGTAATATTTTCGATAATTATTTCTATCGAGAATATCGGAATTTATATAAATTTTTGTTTATTAATTCTCAAAAATTTTGACATATAAATTATGAGGTTCTAACCTTTCCCACTTAGATATTATTCGCATTTTTAAGAAATAATGTTAAAACAAAAATTGTTAAAAATATTTTTAGATGACAAAAAATTAACAAAAAAAAAATCATGAAACTCAATAAAAAATGTAGATAGTAAGAATCCAATTCAATTTTCTTCAAGTTATTTTCTGAGTTTTGTAAAGCCTTTTTTCTATATGATTCTCTAGGCCAAAAAATCGTAATTTTTATAGGATAATTTGGTGTAAGCTAATTTCGACCTTTTCCTAAAAAATTTTGAGAAGTTTTGGTTAAGAAGAACCTTAAAGAAGCTTTTTGAGGCTTTAGTAACCCTTAAAAAGCAGTCTCATGTGACGAATTTTTCCACCGAGACGAAGTGAAGGTTCGAAATCCTTATGGCTAAAGTTTTTATTTCGGGGGTTATTGAAATCTAAATCTTTTAGGTTATTATTTGTTTCTATGTTTTGGCAGAGATTTTGAAAGATAATTTTAAAATTTTCGAATATTTCAAACTTCCTTTATTTCAGTCTACAAATATAAAAGTGACTCAGCCGAATTCGTTGGCTTATAATTCGGAAAAATAGTATCATTAATGAAATAACTTTGTCCGCGCCATGAGAGCATTAAGACGAAACGCTTTGGATAATCCTCTAAGCCTGCAACTCGCTTAGAAGCAAGCTTGAAATGGAGCTGTATATCTGCAGAATCTTAAAAAATTGCAAAGGACAACACAAAGTAGCATTTAGAGTAGACTTCACAATATGGTTGGGATAAATGAGCATTAAGGGTACTATTCTTTGTGCTCTATACTCCGACTATGAAGGATATCTTCTATTATACATTACATCAAGGAAGAGAGAGAGTATTATTTGGTCGCACAGAAGACAGCTCGGTATGGAGCAAAAGTAATCTCGAAATTTGAGAATAAAACTGGGATAGGCTTGCTTGGAGAAAGTACAAATTTCAATTAAAATAATGATATGATTTAAAATGGAAACCAGAACACATTCACGGATTTACTTATAATGCAGCTGGGAGTCAGGTAATTAGTATAAAATAAATAGTTTTCAACGCACTCTAGTCGCTGCAGTACAGTTCATTGAAAACTCCAAATGAAAAAAGCTTCTCAATGCATATAATATTTTTAAATACTATTTAATCAACATATTAGGAATTTCATTGAAGTGGATAAATGAAAAATCTTCTAAGTAGACTCCCAGTCAAAAATTTTAGTTTTCTTCAATACACTAGTTCCTCTTCTAAAGCAAAACCTAAACATATTTCGACAAAGCTGATTAGTTACTATCCAAGTTCTTCAACAAATACTTCCCTTGTTGTCAAACGCTTTTCAACAGTTCTCCAAAAACTTTTAGACAGCTATTAGCTTTAACATTTATCTACCAAACTTAAGTTTTAATGCCATTAATAACTCTATCAGCTGACATTTTGATCAAGCATCTAATACAACAATCTATGCCAGATTAGAGACCAAAATGGCATTCAACTTCCATGCCAACTTGATGGGTTGTCAAAGCGTCTGACATTAAGCCAAGCCCTCAAAAAAATTGCCAAAAAATTTAAATTTAAATACTGGACACATAAAATTTAATACGCTTAAAGCCACAACAACACAAAAAATCTACATAAATAAATATATAACTCAAATATATATATAAAAATGTTTTCACATAATTTCACTTTCAATATGGAACATGAAATATGTCGGGAGCATTGTTTAAATGGCCAGCTGGGGAGTTGGGAAGTTTGTGCCATATTCAGTTTTCATAAGTATTAAAATTGCATGGAAAGGCCGAAACCTCTCTCCCTTGCCCCCCAGAAAAAATATGAATAAAAAAAGCGCAGCAATAACAAAAGGGGTCAGAACAACGTTTTCCGCTTTTCTTTTATTTTCTGTTTTATTTTTTTGTTTTTTGCTGAAAAGTTGAGATGCGCTCAAGGTTAGTTCATGGAGCACATGTTTATATGACCCAACTATG
>JBAMAX010003143.1:0-23441 GCA_037043745.1 Chymomyza amoena
AGCTCCACCTCGTAAAAAAGAATGTAAATGCGGCGTGCCTTGAATAGACCACATAAAACTTTGATTCCTAAAATTTTGTCATCAACTTCATTTTCTGTATCTCAATAAAACAAATCCATCTTCACAAGTTGTTAGTTAGCATCTTTATCTCATTCCACGATTTTCGTGATTCCTTTTTGTAGACTTCTTCTCCACGTAGTCCTAGATCGAATCCTCTTCTGGCTGAAAGATTTGTGAGCTGTAGCTAAGCTCTTCACAGCCCATGATTAGTGAATCTGAATCAGTAGGGGAGTAGTGGCCCCAAATCTTCCGAAACCATTAGTTAAGTAAGTTAGGAGCACATCATCTAATCTTAATAAATAAAACTGTCTTCTTTGAAGACGCTTTGACTCTTAGGTCTTACATGATTCAGTCAATATAATCTGTGAATATAATTTCTAAAAGCAGCCAACAATTTAAGCCAATCAAAAACGTATAATCAAATATCCTTTAATAGCGTCTTTAAACTCAATTCTTTGGAGTAAATTTAAAATCCTGTACATACTCAATTTGGCCCCAAATCAAATATGTTTGCACAAACGCTTCAAAAAATATTGCACAAATATTGCGCTATTAGGCCAATGATACAAGCAACTTGGCCTTAAAACTATGCCATTTGACAATTGGCAACAACTTTGGCTCATTGCCATAGACAGACACAATAAACCCAACAAAGTCAATACAACTTTTTATCTCCTCCACCAAAAAAAAAAAAAATAGGAGCCAAGCTGCACATGCAACTGTTCTAAATATACTTATAGAGTAGAATTTTTAAGTAGCCCTAACAATTTATGAGAAACTCCAGTCAGTGACATGGAGAGAAGACCATCATCAGACAAACAGCCATAAATACTACTCCCAGATAGAAAGAAATCTTAAAACAAGTAAGCAGTTTTTGGCATACTTTGCGATTTGTCAAACAACAGAACGTGGCCAACTGTCACTGCAACTTGCTGCACTTGCTCCTGCGACTTGCCTTAACTTGGCTCAGATAGCTAGCTGGGTTGCTTTGGTTTGACTTGGTTTGCTTTGGTTTGGCATTTGTTGTTGTTGCTGTTGGTTCTGGCCTGGTCTGGTTAGGTCTGCCAAAAGGCGCACAAAACAAAAGTTACTGGAAATTTATCTACTGTCAGCTGTCTGTGACTCAACTCCCCCGAATGCAGTTACAACAACTGCAGCAACTCCTTGCTCCCCTCTCTCTCTCTCTCTCTCTCTCTGTATATATATATGCGATGGAACATTAAAAAAGTTATGACAGTGTCCTTGTTGGATGCGTTACAATTTTTCTACAATATTGCACGCAAAGCAATGTGCTCTGGGTCCCCGATTCTCATACTCTTAGAGTAGGGTATATGGGCTAGTTCAAGACGTTAGGCGGGAGGCGATAATCGATGTAATCGATAACTTAATACAAATTAAAGTCATCCTTGATTTCAATTAGTTCGTTGAGAGTTCTCCTTCAGGTGCTGCCCGCGCCACCTATGATTCCCAGCAAGTCTCTGTTTCGTTAATAGTTAGTTACATTTTCTAAGGGAATCGTTTGACAATGAGGCCAATGAACCAACTCATAAGAACCAATCTAATTCTTTTATGTCGGCAAACTTCAGTCAAACTTAGCTATATATAAAAGGAAACTTGGAATTCCACTAAGTTCCCAAAATAAGAGTCTTCAGAAATTCTATCTTAACGATTGCTCCAAACTAATCCGTTCATATGGAATAGTTTCTAACAAGTGTATAAGAACTTTGAAACATTTTTCTCACCGATTTATTTTTTGCTTTATTTCTACTTTTTGACATTTCAAAAGAACTTGGCATTTAGTTGTTGCTTTCGTTGTTGTTGTCGTTTTTGTTTATTTGTTTATGACCAAGACGTTCAACTTTGGGAGAGAACATCCGCCCAAGGTAACTGCACTTAAGTTCCGAGCTGCCATTTTGTCTGGACTCTTAATGTTAGAAGTTTTATGCATTCACTTGAGATTTATGACGTCTGCTACTTTTGCTACTCTCTTATTGTTGTTCTTGTTGTTGTTGTTTGCAACAAACATAAACATTTTATAGTAAGAACACTTAATATTCAGCCACGCCCATTGCAGCTCATTAGCGCCCCCCCGAAATGGTAAATGTGACCGTTTGCCAAGTTTTGGCCAATGTAGTACGAACAGTAGAGAATGATGTGACATGATTGCAGACAGATTGCAATAAAAGCTGCTGCTACTTGCAACTGCAACACAGCTACAACAACTACAACAACAACAGCTACAACAAACCATACAAGTTGTCAACTAGTTGGCAGCTGCACGGAAACATTTGCTTCCTTAAACAGACAAAGCCAACAAAATCCAGCCAGCTACAGCTCTAGCCAAACCAACAAACCAAGACCCAGTCCAAGTCCAAGTCGGCAGACCAAGTCCAAAGTCAATGGCTTAAAATATGGTCAATGGAATTTTTATAGATTTGCCGAGATGTGGCCAAAGGAACAGCAACAACAACAGCAACAAAAACTAACCATGTGCAACAAAATTAAATGCATTTCATAATTTTTGCTGTTCCCGATCTCGGGATCTCGTTCCCGGTTTGTTGGCTTTTTATGTGCTCCGCATTGACATTGAGTGCGCGCTGCCCGGGCTCAACTTGGCCGTGGCAAGTGCAACATTGTCTGCCTGTTAACTTATTGACACCCATATTTGGATTGAATCATTAAAGCCAAGTTTTTTTCGTCTTTTTTTGTTTTAGTATTTTTGCAATGGCCGGTTAGGTACGCTCTATAAGCCCGCTGGCTTTGCTTGGGATGTTTGGTCTTGACCATTTAGCTTTATTTATTTGGCTATTGTTCAACCGGAGGCTATTGCTAGACAAATTTTATTGGTTTACGCACGAACACTGACGTTGACAATGTGACCTTGTCAGTATTAGTGACAAGCAGCAAAGCTGTTATCATATTTTTGATGGGTAAGCTCATGAATGGTCCCCGACAGGGAATCTCTTGAAGTGCCAACTTGGTTACTTTGTCTTGGCAGTGCTTGAATCTTTAAGTGGAGGAGAGTCAATCAGCGTAAGAGCAAAGCGACACAGAAACTATTGTTGGAATTACATTTAAAATGGGCTTAAATCAATCATGCGAAATTATTTTTAGAGCGTCATTAACGTCTGAGATCAAGGTTGATTCAGGAGGAGACTAATGGAATTGTAGTTGGGGTTTTCGTTGGGTATTCAGTGGTCTTTCTTTTGTTGGTGCTTGCATAACCTCCTTATGTCTGTCGGTTATAATTTTTATAAGCACTTGCCAAATTTTTAGGTACTACACTGAGTAAAGACTTGCTGAATTAAATTGATTAATTTATTTATAATATACTCTATATTTAGTTATTTCATCTCTTTGCCAAGCTAAAACGTAGTTTTGAATTCGTCCCCGTCATCATTTATTCGGCCGCTAGATGGCGCATGTGAATTATTGAGAATGTATAATAAAAAGGACGGAGTTGGGACTGATGAGCTTAGCAAACAGGACACGACACCTCCTAGTTGTTTTTATATATTATTTCGCGTATTTCCCTCAAAAAATTTCGCTCATCCAGATTTTTTTTAATTTCTAAGTTTTCTCCACTTTTTCTTTCGCTAGCGTCATAAAAAGCCAAAAATTAAAGAGAGAAGTGCGTTTTATTTAACAATCCTAGTTACTTGTTCTTTTTCTGTTGTTCAAGAACGGTTCTGCGCTAGAAGCTAACCTTGCGGTTACGGACATAAAAATACCATTACAGGACGTCGATCGCACTTCTGGGAGTCGGCTACAGCTCGGGCGGAAAGAAAATTGGACATGGTGCCTGGTGATCGCATCTCCCAAACACTCTGGCCGAGATGTGATCCAAAGCGAACATCTGAACTCCTGCACTTCCATAAAAACTGTACTAAGATGGTGGTACCATAGGATGAGGGGTTGCACGTTTCCCATCACGATTTCTGCCGCAGCTGCAGAGATGAGGAAGAGACAGAAAGCATTGAACACCTGCTACGCGACTGACCGGCGCTTCTCAGAAGACGAACCCAATTTCTGGGTAAACCATTCTTTGAGTATCTGGGTAGACTTGCCTATGTGCCCATAACAGATCTGGCTACTTTCGTCGAATCCTCAAAAGGGGTCTGCAACATGAGACACTTACGCGGTTAGGGTACAGTTTTTGATCCTTCTCCACTATCCCTCCCTTTCTTTAATTTCCCCTTCTTTTAATTAGGTAACACAATGAGCCTCATGGTCTCTAGGTGATCTCAGTCACTATCTGAGCTGCCTATACAATTTAAACTAATCTAAACTAACTAGTTTTTTTTAGTTAGTCGCGTTTATAGTCAAAGAAGGAGAATAGGGCTTCTCTCTATTCATCGAACTACATCATTAGATTACAAAAATCGCTGGGGATAATTTCCAGTATCTTATCCAGCTAGACCCTTATATTCAAGATTGTTAACTCGATGTCAAAGTAAGTTGGCAACTAACTTTGCAGGCTGGCTAAAAGTGGGACAATACTGACTATACTTATGTATTGCATAACATATCGTATACAGTAAAAATTTATAATTTTAATTTAAGCGTTGTCCTAATAAATAAAGGCATTTCAGTGTTACCACATGTGCTTATGAAACGTCAGTATGGCAATGCTGCTACCACAAGTAAATAAACTTCAATAATCATGAAACTCATTTCAAACTTAGTAATATGTCCAAAATGGAATAAAATATCTTCACCTTCACAAAATTTTAACTTTCCCCAGTGGGATTATAAAACGTAAGGGTGGCACCGCTGATCCAAGACTATTGCTTTCATACTTAGCAAGATGTCAAACATAAAAATAAATATCTACCCATTTACAACCAAGTTTACTTTCTTCATGTTGATATAAAAATAGGAACGTCAAAACGATCCCTAGTCTGTATAGTACTTTAAAGCCCGATTATTGATCAATTTATAATCAATTAAAGGCCCCACAAACTGCTTCCTTTCAACAATTTAGAATATTTACTAATATACGGAATTCAAAAATATTCTCAAGCCAAAAATGTGTAATTTGTGACAAAGTCCAAAAACCAAATGTAACTCAAGTCGGTGACAAAACTAAATTATTTCCACATGAAATGTTAAACTTAAACCCAATTCATTTGATTTCATTCAACATGACCATTTAAAGGGAACTGTACACCTTTTGGTACATTCGAAAACGTGACGCTAATCATGTCTTGCAACTCATTTCTTGACTAACATTAGGCACGACTTCATATTCCAATTACGGTAATTTAAATTATGTAATAAATTGCATGTCTTATAAGCAAATTAATTTATACACCAAATGACCAATCCAAACACATGCACAGACCACACATACATACAACACCCGCCTCGAAGCACCTGACACTCGAATCGTTAATGACTTTATAAGCCAATCAATTTGTGGAAACACGTCGTCAAATGTTGTTAGAGAATCAAATCAACAAATCAATTGCATATAAGCGATTACCCGCAAAACATATGATGCCAAGAAGCAGCAGAAGAAGAAGCAACGAAAATAAATGTCAGCGCCAAAGCAAAGCTGACAACAAAACCGTTGCAAGCAAATGCAAATGCAAATTGCACGAAAAAGCGCAGCAGAGAAAACTTAAAAGCACCGCAAGGCGAAGCTCTCCGCCACACACGAAGCGCACGAAGAGCACGAATGCAGCCGAATCGAAAACACGAACCTTGCCGAATGAATGCCAATGGACAAAATGCAAAAGCCGGCCGGCCTGCTCTGGACACACACACACACACAAAACACATGTGTGGAAAAAAGCTCATGTGGGTTTGCATCAGTATTGGTGTGTGTGTTAATTTGCAGACCACATAAGCTCATTTCCTCTCCCATTATGCTCACTCTCCCACGCGCTCACGACTCTCACCATTCCGGCCGTGTCGAAAAGATACCGGAAGTAGGAAATTGGGTTACAAAATGCATTTCGTGTGCGGCATTTCCGTTTTGAGGCCAAGCTAACAGTGCAACAACAGCAACACAACAGAGCTGTCCAAGACAGCAACAACAGCAACAGCAGCAGCTATGACTGCCTAACGGTTACTCACATATGTAGAGCACACACACATGCATACACGCATACATACGCACTCACACATATGTGCAACATGTGGCATAGCTTTGACCTGGCTCTCTGATGCGGCAGTGCCGGGTTCTTGTCTCGGCTAAGGCGCGCATATAATGCACTTTTTGAATTGATACGGGCGGTTGTTTTTTGGGATTATTTTTGTATGTGAATTTCTTTCAGTGTATGAAGAAATGTGTTTTTGATTTTTGGTCTCAAGTCAATATTTTGTAAATAAAAAAGAAAATTCAAGTACTTCGATTGAAGTTTGTCGTTACTGGAAAGAATCTAAGGTTGTAACTATAACAGATTTACGCCATTTATTTTTATTAATTTCCCAGGTATAATTTTTAGTCTTTAAGCCTTTTTTGTTACTTTATTTCTTTCAGTGTATTTCTTATAATATAATAGGTGCGTTTAGTTTACTCTTGTTAGCCATGTCTGTGGCACCAAGAATTGGAATTGAAATCGAATTGGTTTTCTGTGGCACCCCTGATAGATTCAAAATTTCAAACTCAGATGATGCGGTTAGGTTTAAAGTGCGTGGAAAGAAGGTATACCAAAATTTGGCCTTTTGTTGCTTTTGAAATAATTTTTAATAACGAGTTACAAGACCCTTTGGGATATTCGTAAAAACTACATTTATACAATACTTATTTTTAGTATCCATGTAAATTTTGTGACTTTTTTTAAGTGTATTCCATATAATACAATATGTCCGTTTTATATCTATATATCCTAAAATAAATATTAGCCCGAAAAATTTTAAATTAATTTTTAAAGTACATTGTAGGATTGACATTTTAGAGTCAGATGAGGCTTATGCCACCTTCAAGTGCATAGAAGGTAAAGAAAAAATTTGCCTCTATATAAGAAGATTTTTTTCAAGAACGTTTAGGTCAGATTTTTAAATTAATTTTTATAAGGAGTTAGAATAAAGCTTCTGCGATATTCAAAAAATTACATTAAGTTTTCAAAAACGAAGATATAGTTTGTTATTTACTATGGACATGCCGAGCTCGACGGGCAGTTCTGAGCTTATAACGGCAACGTATGCTGACGACACTGCCATTCTTTCGTCTTCCTCCAGCGTTCAAATGGCTGCTGATACCTTACAGAACCAACTGGACATTATAGCAACTTGGGCGAAACGCTGGAACATCCAGCTTAATGGTGACAAATCTTCCAGCGTTTTATTCTCATTAAGGAAAGACCCAAGTCCTGCGCTTACTTTAAATGGAGAGATAATTCCAATGAAAACATCACACCCGTATCTCGGAATTCACCTCGACAAAAAATTTTGCTGGAGGGACCACATTAAAATAATAACAGCAAGATGTAGAACCAAACTTGGCAAAATGGAGTGGCTACTTGGTAGAAATAGCAAGCTATCTTTGGATAATAAAAGAATTCTATATAAGAGTTTAATTATGCCTACTTGATCTTATGGCATTCAAATCTGGGGAACAGCTGCCAAGTCAAATATTAAAAAAATCCAAATTTTACAAAACAAAACTTTGCGCAAAATTGCAGATGCCCCGTGGTATATCCGAAATCGAAACCTTCACAAGGATCTAGGCATTCTCTATGTGGGTGATGTATTGAATAATCTTAGCGACCGTTACGCTGATCGCATAAGGAACCATCCGAACTCGCTTGCATGTGCCCTGGCCGGTCATAGACCAAGATCACGCCTAAAACGCCTTCATACAAACGACCTCAGAAGGCGTATCATATCATAGATTGATTTTTTAAATATTGCACATATATAGAGTAATCTAAATGATACCACACAAAAGGTTTCTTTAAGTGTATAGTGACTTACTTTTCATAAATGTTGGATTATAACCCATAAAATCAAGGGTTGATTTCCAATAATAAATATTCGAGAAAAAAAAAACTATTTATTATAGTAAAAGTTGGCATCCTTGGGGGAAAGAAATTTTTCTCTTTTTGAGAGTCTTTGTTTCGAATAAGAAAACTGTACTTAAAGTGTGTTTAAATTTCTTAACGTTTTAGAAGCCTTGTGTTGAGGAGTACAAATGAGAAAGTGAAACACTCAGTGTTGAAAGCTTTTCAGTACTATAAATTATAAATTTTTTTTATTTGATAAATTTATAAGCCCAAGGTCTCGAGTTTCATAGTACTTAATGCAGATTCAAGCGAAAGGTATTCATATTTTGATAAAGCTTATGTATAAGCACAAAATATACCCAATAATGGATGCACAGAATTTTACAAGGTGACGCAATGAACTGCTTGGAGCTTTGCATAAAGAATTGGTTCTTTTTTAATATGGTATCTACACTGCCGGGCAAAAGATTCCGGACTCTTGGGAAACTATTCGGCATTGATTAGCGAACCCAAAAAGAGCTTTAAGCTTGATTTAATGTTGATCGACTATGAAGCGGAGTGGCCGGCCCAATTCCCAGATTTAGCTCATCCCACTTCGATGGGATGAACTTGATCGTCAAGCCAAGAAACAGTAACTGTCTTCGAAAAAAAAACTCTCTGTATTGCATTAAGGAAAACGTGGGAGCTGCAGGAACCAACAGTTCTTGAAAAACTTGGTAACAGAATGCCTCAAATCGTCGCAAAAGTGCTGATATCAAAAAATGAATATTTTGACGAGAAAAAAGTATAATAGTTCTATGTGTACAAACATATTATCTGTTAAAGTTGCATATATTATATTGGATGGTTTTAAGAAGAACAATCTTTAGAATAAAGTTTTTTTACATCCAATCATTACTTTCAAACGTTTATGATCAAATTTTTTAATTTTAAGGAGTAATTATTAAGTGTCCGGAAACTTTTGGCCGGCAGTGTATGGAAGACCATCTCTAAAACAGCTTTATAAAAATGCTTAGACTAAATCGAAAGACAAGTGATATAAATACAATATTTTATAAATTAAAAAATTTTTCTATCATGAATTTTTTTTTTTTTTAAGCGCTTCATATTAGTCATATAGATACCATACAAAAATCAAGACAAATATCTTTTTAGAGAGAAACAAATAATGGACTGCGAAACCATCCAGTTTTTAAAAATTAATAGAAAAAAATATATTTTATAAAATAAAAAGTACTTTTTGTATACGCTTTATATAATTTTATACATTTTTGGCGAAACTTTATCAAAATAAGTTTAACATTTCATATAGCTACCATACAAAAATTAAGCCTCCTTTCAGAGAAAAACAAATAATGGACTACGTGACCTTCTAATTTGACAAATTGCATCTGCTATTAAAACTGAAGCTCTTTAAAGCTTGAAGGATATACACGAATGGATTAGCTGAACAAACACAGAAACCACCGCAAAAGATAATAAGCTTATATCTCAGAAAAAAAAAACAAATCAACATAAACCTAATTTTCTACCCATTCCACAGAATCTCCTATAACTATGATTACTATTACTTCTCAATTAATCCGCATTTAAACTTATGTTAAATATCGCCTCAGGCTTTTTCATTACGCTTCATTAAATATGTTCAAATACAGATTGTAAATTGTACAAATTAATTTTCTTTCCAATTAAAAATTTGAATATTTTATAAACAAATAAACACACACACACACACACGTACACTGACAAATCACAGCTGTTCACACACACACACATCTTCATTATTAAATAGATATTAAGTAAAACAAACAAACTAATGCCATTAACCAATATTTGCGAAGATACGAATACAATATTAATAATTCATACAATTATAATGGAAAATGAAAACTGCAAGGAATTGAAAACTTAATGCAACTAGAAAGTAAACTTTTTCCAGTCCGAGCTAAAACAAGAAACTAAATAATTATTTATAATTAAAGTTTATGTTTCTGTTGCAAGTTTGTTGTTGTTGCTGCTACTCTACAAAATGAATTATGCTATTGAGAATTTTGTTTGCAGTCAGAGAGGACTAAAAGGATAAAAGTATCTAAGTACACAGGGATATATAAATATATATATAGATAGTATGCTATGTACTACTAGCTCTAGGATGATGTAAAAAGTTTTTCATATTTACTTTAGTTTTTAGTTGCCTTTGAACTAGCAACTGGGCAACCTGTGTGTGTGTGTGTGTTTGTTTGTTTGTAGGTGGGACTGTGTGTGTGTATGAGTGTACCAGTGACGTAGGCAAATTTTTGTCAGGGAAAGGGTAAAGGGCTTGCAAATATTTATTTACAAAAATAGTAAAATAATAATAAAAAACTTAATGGAGATAAAGATAGAGAAAGAAAGCGCCTTTATCTCGAAAATTTTTTTAACAATTTTAAAATTTTGAATGAAATAATCTATTTTACTCACATCTGTTCACACATACAAAATAACAAATATTCCCAAAAAAATTTTTAAATTTTTTTAAAGTATTACAAAAATTCACAAATCTATTTAAAATTTAAATGTCGAATTATTTTGTTTTATTTAAGTGTTTGGTGTTTATAATAATAATAAAATAATTTAAAAAAAAAATTCTAATGCTCTTCAATTTTTTAATTAATCAATTGCATGGACAGCAATATATTGAAATTATTGCTAAATTCGAAAATCATAAAATTCAATATTAAAAAGTTTCAGTTTCATGATAATAAAAAATGTTAATTAAATTTCTTAAATTGTACATTTTTTAATTTAATTGATTTCGTAGATATTAAAATATTGAAATTATTTCTAAAATTTTTAAACTATAAAATTTAATTTAAAAATTTTTCAATGCATTTCTCAATTTCATAAATCCAATAAAAGTTATCGATAAATTTGAAAAACGAATTATCTTAAAAATTGAAGTATTTGGTGTTAATTTAAAATAATAATAAAAAATTTTCAAAAATGTTCTAACATTCTGCATTTTTTTTATTTAAAATTTTTTTAATTCTGGAGAAACTTTATTTCTATGCAGGAATTCGGATGATAAAAAATAATTTTTGCTAAATATTAATTCTTCTAAATATTTTTATTTATTCAATTTCGTAGGTAGCGAAATATTTATATTATTGTTAAATTCGAAAATTATAAAATTCATTTTTCAATTATCTCTCAAATTCACAAATTCAATTTAAATAAACGATAAATTTGAAAATCGAATTGTTTTATTAATTTAAGTTTTTGGTCTTAATTTATAATAAGAATAAAAAATTAAAATAAAATTTTCTAAAATTCTGCCATTTTTATTTAATCAATTTCGTAGAACTGAAAATAATTAATTTTTTAAATTTTACTTTAATTTTGAATTTGGGAAGTACGCTAAAAATTCATTTTTTTTTTTAATTTTTAGCGTATTTCCCAAATTCAAAATTAAAGTAAAATTTTAAAAATTAATATTTTAGTAATTGAAAGGTTTGTTGTTAATTTATAAAAATAATAACAAATTTAAAAAAAAATTTCAATCATTCTGTAATTTTTTTTAATCAATTAAAATATAAAAATAATATATATATTATATATTATTATAATAAATTCGAAAGCTATATTTTGAAATTTTTCAATGTCTTTTAAATATATAAATCAAATTATAGTAAACGAATTGTTTTATTCATTGAAGTTTTTTATCTTAATTTATAATAAAAATAAAAACTTAAAAAAAAATTCTAACATTCTGCATTTTTTTATTTAACTAATTTAATAGATATCAAGTAATTGCTAAACCCTAATTATTAAAAGTGTTTGGTGTTAATTTATAAAAATAAAAAAGTTTAAGAAAATTTCCTTACATTCTGAAATTTTTCATTTTATTTTTTTTTTTAATTCTGGACAGTCTTCGTTCCTATGCAGGAATTCGGATGATGAAAAATAATTTTTATTACATATTAATTTATTATTTCTTCCATATGTTCCGAATAGGAGGGATTCCTTGTATTTAAATATAAAGTATTATTATAATCACTCCAATTTGTCAGAATTTTACATAGAATAAAATATGTTTCGACCTTTGAGGTACATAATTTGAATTTTTAATATTTTTCCGAATTATTGCATAAAAATAATTCACGACTTAGAAAAAAATAAATTTTTTAAATTTTCACTGTACAAATTTGTCAAAGCAGGCACTTTCACTTGGAATATTTAATGAAGAGACTCGAAAACTTTTATTTGATTTAACTTTGGATCCCCCCTAACTACGTCTCTGATGTGGACAGTTGATAAAGTTTACAGCGATTTTTTGTTTTTGGCTCTGTTGTTTGCATGCCACGCACTTGGCTTTGATCTGTCTGTGTGTGTGTGTATGTGTATAAACGCATATGTGTGCACATATGCACAGAGTATATGATGAGTGAGTGTGTGTAATTTCCCAAGTGTGCCCAGACTTCCGACCATTTTGCTCGCGGCCATTTTCTTGTTTTTTTTTTTGTAAATTTCTTTTTTTTTTGGGATATGGCAACGCTTTTCAGCTGAATAATTGATGGCCGCTGTAATGGGTTAAGAGTCACGCGCAGTTGCCGCAGCGCACTTGCTATTAATGAGTTTTTGGAGCAACCACCATCATCATCAACAACGTCATCATCATCATCATCATTATCAACAGCAACAGGAGCTACCAACTGCCGCCCATGTTAATAATATATATTTGGTATATAATATACATACACACACACACACATACATATTGTAGTTGACAAATAAGCGCTTAAGTAATTTGCGTATCTGTGTGTGTGTGTGCTTGCTTGTATGCCTGTGTATTGGTGTAAACTCATTTCATAAGTGAATATTAAATAAATTTTCCAGTTATTGCCTGCGCTCTATATGGTAGGTATATATGTACTATATATAAAGCCACTAAAGTCACATTGCCACAGACACACACATACAGCTGCATTAAAGTTGTAATTAATGTCAAATATTTACACATTTGCCCAGAGATCAAAGGCATTTGTGCCTCCCCATAGACTCGTTGCTAATTAAATGAGTATTTATATTTAAATTACATAAAACTACTTAAAGGTCTCAAAGCTCCTGACGCCCCAGCAGCTGACGTCATGGAGCAAGGTCTCTCCTTTGACTACAGCTTCCAGCAACCCCTTTCGAAATTCCGCTTAACTACCCCTAGTAACTAAAGCCAAAAGTACTTGCAGTTAGTTGTCAATGTTCCGGCTTGACAAACATCTTGATATCAAGATCAAATATTGTGTGAGTAAGTACTTAGTACTTGGTAACTTGCTTTGAAAAGTTTCGTTTTTTCGGGCCCGCAGCTGCTTTGGGGGGTTGGGGGGAGATTCGTTAAGAATAGTGTCGTTCTTAACGCCGAAGGGTTTAATTTTTAAATGATTTTGTATTTCTGTTGGTAAACAAGCATATTTCAATTAGATGCAACTTTTAAATTGGCAGAAATTTTTTATTCTCAGGGGAGGCGCTTAAAGAGTCTTTGAGAGATAGCTAGAAAATTTCGATATGTACCAAGTAATTTGTTGTGCCACAGGTCTTAATTTTTAAATTATTTGTATTTTCATCAGTAAACAAGATTTATTCAATTAGATTTAATCTTCATGTAGTCATTAATAATAAATACATAACATAATGCAAAGCAAAAAATTTCATGATTTGCCGAAAGCCTATTTGAGTACTTTTGTATTTACTTCGAAAAAAAATTTGATTAGACTTAACTCTTAGAAAATTTGGTATATCCTGAGTATCATGACGAGAGTTTTTAAGATTTTTAATTAATTATACATTTTTGTTGAAGAGCTGAGAAATTTCACATTTGATTAAACTTAATTTCTTGATTCTTAGAAAATTTGGTATTTGGTGGGACTTCCAGAGTATCCTTGGCACTCAAGATTCAAGATTTACCGAATAATTAATTATATATCAATGTTGATTTTCACGAGTAGCCGAAGGTCTTTCTTTTAAAATACTTTTATATTTTAATTGGGAAAAAAACCAAAAATATTTGATTAAGACTTAATTTTGTAATTATTAGAAAATTTTGAATCTCTTGGGATTACCAAGAGCTCATAACAAAAAAATCAAGATTTACGGAATAATTAATTATAAATTATTCTTGTAAAGTTGAGAAATTTGACGATTTGACGAAGGAGTGATATATTTGATTAGAATTAATTTCTAAATCTCTGAAAACTTGATATCTCTGGACCCCTAGAGTATCCATTGCGAAAAATTTCAAAATTTACGGCATAATTTGTTGCTTCGATATCGCTTCAAAAATAACGAAATCTTCCATTTTACCATCAGAATTTTCTTTTATTTGCACCTTTTAATATTAACCAAATATTTTTTTATAATTTTCAGTAATATTTTCGGCAGTCATTTTTATCAAAAATATCGGAATTTATATAATTTTTATACCCTGTACCGTATGGTCCAAGGGTATATTAAGTTTGTGCAAGCCGAAAATGTATGTAACATATAGAAGGAGACGTCGGAGACACCCCAAAGTTACCTAAAATATGATCAGGGTGAATAGAGAAGTCGATATACCCATGTCCGTCTGTCCGTCTGTCCGTCTGTCCGTCCGTCTGTCCGTCCGTGTAAACGCCTAGATCTCAGAGATGGTAAGAGCTAGAGCTACCAAACTTTCACATTAGATCCCATATTATTCCATAGGAGGCAAGTTTATTTTATTTTTTTGATATCGGGGATAAATTATATAGCTCCCATGGGGGTGTTTGAGACGACCTCGACAAAAAAAAAGCGTTTTAGATGAATAATTCATTTGTTTATGAAGATATCGTAACGAAATTTGGCAATCGAAAGTTTTTTATAGTTCCCAATCACTGTACCAAATTTGATCAAAATCGGTTGACTATATCATATAGCTCCCATAGGACCGATCGGCCAAAATAACTTTTTTAAAGAAAAATTGGCTATATTTCGTTTTTTAATAAAGATATCCTAACCAGATTTGGCGTTTGGAAATTTTTTAGACCACTTAAGCAATGTGCCAAATTTGAACAAAATCGGTTGACTATATCATATAGCTCCCATAGGTCCGATCTTCCAAAAAATCCATTTTTTAACAAAATTTGTTGTTTTTCGTTTGTTTGTTAAGATATTGGGACCAAATTTGACATTCGTGAGTATTTTATAGTTCCTAAGCACTGTACCAAATTTAATCCAAATCGTTTGACTAGATCATATAGCTCCCATAGGACCAATCGGTCCAAAAACACGTTTTTTATACAAAATTCGATGTGTTTTGTTTGTTTGTAAAGATATTTGAAATAACTTTGGCATTCATATCTTTTTTAAGGTATTTAAGCACTGTATCAAATTTTATTGAAATCGGTTGACTATATCATATAGCTCCCATAGGAACGATCGGTCAAAAAAAAATTTTTGCTTAAAAATTCTTCTGTTTTTGGTTTTTTGTGAAGAAATCGGACTTTATTACAAGCTAGTGGTACAGGGAGGGTATCCTAAAGTCGTCCGCGCCCGACTTTACGTCCGCCATTTTTTTTATTTATTCGCAAAAAAATTTGACATATAAATTGTGAGATTTAACGTACATAAAATAGATATTATTCGCATTTAAGAGATTTTAAGAAATTATGTTGAAACAAAAAATTAACAATAAAAACCCATTTAATAATAAATTATTTTTATTCGATGCAATTTTTTCTTCGTTATTTTCGAATTTTTTAAAGTCTTTGTTTCTATTTGATTTCTAAGCTGAAAAATCTTAATTTTTATCGGATAATTTGACGTAAGTTAATTTCGGCCTTTTCCTAAAGAATTTTAAGAAGTTAAGAAGAATTAAAAAAAACATTTTTTAAGGCTTGAGTAACCCTTAAAAAGCAGTTCTGTGACGAATTTTTCCAATGGGACGAAGTGAAGGTTGGAAATTTGGATATCCTTATGGCTAAAGTTTTTATTTCGGGGTATATTGAAAACTAAAACTTTTAGGTTATTATTTGTTTCTATGTTTTGGCAGCGATTTCGAAAGATATTTTTAAAATTTTAGTATTAATATTAAGAATATTTTTCTGAGGAAACGTTTTAATCGAATATTTTAAACTTCCTTTATTTCTGTCTCACCTCCTTGAGGGTTGTCATCTTGTCGCGATGAGGAGGCTCAGTAAGTTCAATGATCCTGCGAGCGATGTCGGCGGTAACCTAGTTACCGGTAGGGCCTCCCATGCCGATAAGGTTAAGGGTGAGCACCGAAGCTAAGAAGAATCCAACCGGTAGCGTCTGTCTGCAGGTTAGCAGCGGCTACAGTGGGCGTCTGATTTGCAGCAAGCGGCTCGCGTTATAAACGTGTAGCAAAGGGCGCGTCCATCCGCCTGTTTGTTAAATGGAACTCAAAGGTAGCAGCCCTACCATTGGATTAGAAACCCTGGGCTAATCACCCATCTTTGCGAAAATACCTGATTACTGAAACCAAGTTGGCCCTACGCTCCACCCGGAGTTAGAGGAACTTATATATATTATTTCTGTCTACAAATTTAAAAATGGGACTCAGCCGAGTTCGTTGGCTTATAATCTTTGAAAATAGGTATCATTAATGAAATAACTTTGTCCGCGTTATGAAAGCATTAAGACGAAACGCTTTGGATAATCTTTGGATAACAAAAATTAGACTTTAGAGTAGACTTCACAATATGGTTGGGATAAATGACCATTAAGGGTATTATTCTTTTTGCCCTATACTCCGACTATGAACGATATCTTCTATTATACATTACATCAAGGAAGAGAGAGAGTATTATTTTGCTTGCACAGAAGACAGCTTGGAATGGAGCAAAAGAAATCTCGAAATGTGAAAAAAACTTGGATAGGCGTGCTTGGAGAAAGTACAAACTTCAGTTTGAATAATGATATGATTTAAATGGAATCTAGGAACACATTCATTTATTTTTCAATGCAGCTGGGAGTCAGGTTTTCAACGCATTCTAGTCGCTGCAGTACAGTTCATTAAAAACTCCAAATGAAAAAGCTTCTCTAGTGCCTATATTTCTTTTTAAAACATTATTTAATCAACATATTCGAAATTTCATTAAAGTTGATAAATGAAAAATCTTCTAAGTAGGCTCCCAGTCAAAAACTTTAGTTTTCTTCAATACACTAGTTCCGCTTCTAAAATAAAATCTAAGCATCTCTCGACAAAGCTACCTAGTTACTATCCAAGTTCTTCAACAAATACTTCCCTTGCTGTCAAACGCTTTTAGACAGCTATTATCTTTAAAATTTATCTACTAAACTTAAGTTTTAATGCCATTAATAACTCTATCAGCTGACATTTTGATCAAGCATCTAATACAACAATCTATGCCAGATTAGATACCAAAATGGCATTCAACTTCTATGCCAACTTGATGGGTTGTCAAAGCGTCTGACATTAAGCCAAGCCCTCAAAAAGATTGCCAAAAAATTTAAATTTAAATACTGGACACATAAAATTTAATACGCTTAAAGCCACAACAACACAAAAAAATCTACATAAATAAATATATATCCCAAATATATATATAAAAATGTTTGCACATAATTTCACTTTCAATATGGAACATGAAATATGTCGGGAGCATTGTTTAAATGGCCAGCTGGGGAGTTGGGAAGTTTGTGCCATATTCAGTTTTCATAAGTATTAAAATTGCATGGAAAGGCCAAAACCTCTCTCCCCTGCCCCCCAGAAAAAATATGAATAAAAAGCGCAGCAATAACAAAAAGGGGTCAGAACAACGTTTTCCGCTTTCTTTTTATTTTCTGTTTTATTTTTTTTTTTTGCTGAAAAGTTGGAGATGCGCTCAAGGTTAGTTCATGGCAGCACATGTTTATATGACCCAACTATGAGAATATTGTTGTTGTTGTTGTTCTGATTGTTGTTGGTTTTTGTTGCTGTTGTTGTTGTTGTTGTCTGTGTGCAGCTCATCATTAATGCAAATTCATTGTACAATTGCAGCCCTGGGGGCAGAAGAGGCGGGGTCGGTTGAGGTCTTGGTAGAGGTTTGGCATACATTAAAACAATTCATGTTGAATTTTTGAACTGAACATGAACAACAACTTTGCAGACAACAACCACAACAACAGCAGCAACAACAACAATAACAATTGCAACAAGGACTACTTGTGCATGCACGCATATTAAACAAAACTTTTTGCAAAATTAATGACGAGTGTATTATACATTTGCACCAAGTACGACACTAGTCACTAAAAGTATTCAGACTAACTAAGGAGAGTTACTGCCGTCATAAAGTAAGTCTCTAAGTACTATTTTCAGTTCATGATTTGCATCTAGTACGAGATATGTAAGGAGCTATCATATTCTTCCATTAAGTGTAGCCGCTAGATGGCGCTAGTCAGTTCTTGTCGCTAGATAGCGCAAGATATTATATATATTCCGTTAAGTACGACACTAACGGAACTAAGGAGAGTAACTTCCGTCATAAAGAAAGTCTCAAAGTACTATTTTTAGTTCATGATTTGCATCTAGTACAAGACGTTAAAGGAGATGACATATTTGTCCGTTAAGTGTAGCCGCTAGATGGCGCTAATCAGTGGCTGTCCGCGCTAGGATTTTATTTCATATTTTTACATCATGATTTTCATCTTACACGAGACGTCTAAGGAGATATCATATCTTCCTTTCAGTGTAGTCAGTAGGTGGCGCTATCCAGTTGTTGTCGTTAGATGGCGCTAGCATATAATTTCATATTATTACTTCATGATTTCCATCTAATACGCGTCGTCTAAGAAGATACTTTATTTGTCTATTATTTGTGGCCACTAGGTGGCGCTAGCCATTTGTCGTTGGATGGCGCAAGAATGTTTTAGCGTTTGTGTACAGAAATAAATTAAATTTAAACAAATTAAAAAAATAAGCCCCTAAATATGGAGTGCAGCCGCTAGTAGACGCTAGCAACTTGTTGACGCTAGATGGCGCGAGCATATTTAAGTTCATATGAAAAATAACTCAAGTTAGCCTTTGCTTTAAGATACTTATATAAAACAAATAAATCAAAAAAATGGAAACAAATAAATCAAAAATGGAGAGGTCTTCTCTAGTTCTTGATGTAAAATTTTTAAAGTCAGACTCTTTTTGGAAATCTTTTGTTTAAGAGCAATGACCTACACTAAAAAGTGCAACTTTTTACATACTTTTTTCGAGCAGTGTACATACTCTCCCCATGCTCACCACGCACTCAAACTATGCTCGTTACTCACAACCAAAAATGACCGCGCCTAAAAGTAGGCCAACCCTCTTACCGGCAGAGCAAATTGAGCGCATAAACTTTATGAGTTCTTGCCACAACGCGGCAGCTTTTGGTTGCATTGCAAGCATTTTGCTTAATTGAAAAAAAAAGCGAAGTAAAAAAATTTGTAATACTTCATGGGAAAGAGCATAAAACTAAGGCCATTCCTGCCTTTTTTGTAGCTAAAGGCAGGCAGCGAGCAGCAGCACGTAAAAGGATCTGCCGACTTTGGGCTGCACTTCATAAAGATGACAAGGAGGCAGCTATAGCAACAGCCGCAGCTGCAGGAGGTGTAGCGTAGGTAGCAGAGGGCCAGGCCATGTCCAAAAGCTGGCTAAGCGAAATGAGCCAAACAAACAAAACTGGCCAAAATAGACAACGCGGCTCAAGGCACAAACAAAACCAAAACCAAAACAAAACAAACGACGAGTACAAAAATTATCTACTCAGATTATGTCGAGATTAATTACATACGTGGACGCCATTGTCTTGTCAATAAATTGTCGTCGACGTTGTTGTTGTTGTTATTGTGCTTGAAGGCAGCTTTTGTAACAGTGGCGTGGAAACATTTTTGCGACGGGGGGTTCAATGAGTTAATATTGAAATTGAAGAATTTTGTGATTTTGTGAATAAGTTGGGGAACCTCTTACTAATTGAAAAATGGGAGAAGAGTGTAGAGGGATTGGGACATTTTTTGTGAGGATGTCCAACTTTTGCTTGCTTATTAAACTTACATATAGAATTTGGGGGCTTAAGTTTGTTTATCATTGAAAGAGAGAACAGATTTTAAAGAAGTGTATCTATCATCTGATCCAAATATTTACCTAGAACTTCTTCTAAAGAGGAACAGTGAAAAATATCGATATATATCGAAATATTTTCAGACCGTAAATTTATATTGTTGATATCGGTATCTCAATAGAACCAATCGACATCACCCGCAGCGCCATCTACTGGGATGCTCAAGGCAGCCGCCGCAGGGACAAACATGCATTGACCTGGAGGAGGAATTTGGAAGTTGCCGTATTCAGAACCTGCAATACCTGGAGTGCAGTCAAGAGGTTGGCGAATGATAGAGGGAAATGGACCTCGTTGCGGTCTTTTTGCTCCATTGTGGAGCATTACATATATATCGGTATCTCTTACGATCTCTACAACCAAGATTTTTACACAAACAGACGCCTGAAGGAACTTACATCAGTCACAATATTTTTCGGCTGTTGCATTTTTTAAATCTATTGACTCTTCACTATCTGGTATATCCAATAAATAGGGGGTCATGTAGCAAATAATTCTCCTTTTAAACACAATTTTGTTAGTTAACTCATCTGAAATAAGATTAATTAGAAACCGCCTATTAAAAATATCTCATTCCTATCCTCGCTCCTGCACATTGATCACCTTAATCCTCTCACTCCGACCCCACGCCACTGCTCTTCGTCTTCGCTCGACTCCGCCGCCGCCGCCTGTGCTGCGCTAGAGATAAGCGCACTGCGCTTACTACCAAAATGTTAACCAAGTTAAGTGCCTTGTAGCTGCTGTTGTGTTGGCCATTGCTTTTTTGGCTGCTGTCAAAAATTGCTTGCCAAGCCTTTTAGCTTCTTTTTTCGGTATTAACTTGGCTAATTAATTTAAAATGTTGACATCTTTGCGCTCTTGTCAGCAACATGTTGCCAAAGGGAGCGCCATCCGTTAGTTTGCGCAACATAAAGAAAATGATATAGGACAAGTTAAGATAAGCATCATGGCCAAGAGACAGCGTAAGAAAGAGAGAAAGACAGAGAGCGAGCGAACCAGATATAGCCAACTAAACCAAGTTGCGCGTAAATTAAATGAAAATTGTGCTCCACACCAGCAACGGAAAGAAGCAGCTAAAACAAAAGACCCGGCTTAAGCTTATTGGCCATTTGTTTGTTGACCATACAATTTAGTACATGCTCAGCAGTAAATGGCCAATGTAAATTTTGGCCAAACATGACGTGAGTGCTTCTCAACTTAGTTCAACCAACATGGCTTTCAAGTTTGGCTAAGCGGCAACTGTATTGAACTGAACCAAAGCACAATGACGAGAACTGACCCAGAAGTTGGCTTAAACTATGGGAAATAGTAACTGAAATATGTTTTACTCTAACTTTAGAAGGGGTACATGAGCTAAGTAAGGGAAGAATCTAATATGGAAAAGAGGTTTCTTACGGGAACCGAGAATGCGGATCTGAAATGGGGGTACTAAGCGTTTATTAAATGTTTTATAAAATTGTGGTTCCGATTATTTCTATAAAAAACCTAAATCTTGTTTCTCTACCATTACAGAATATCCCACCTTGTCTGCAAATCGGAACAGAGTCGCTAGCTTCAAGTTTCTCGAAGGGAATGTTCATCTTCGAATAAAACAGATAAATTTATACTTTAGACCATGACGGTCACCCTAAGTAAGGGAAAAATCTAAGTTGGAAATCGGGTTTCTTATGGAAACTCAGAATGCGGATCTTAAATAGGGGTACTAAACGTTTTGTTAAATTGTAGTTTCGGCTAAGGAATAATCCACCTTGTCTGTAAATCGGGACTGTAGTTTTGAGCTTCGAAGTTTCCCGTCTGCAGTCTAAGGTTTTGTGTAAAGTAGGTACATCTAAATTTGAAGTTGGGACTTAGCATCCCACTTCACTTAGGCCAAGAGAACAGACTCTTTGTGATTACTATAATGGGAGTAAGTGGTAAGGATATAGAATAGACAGGAAAAATGTGGGAAATAGGGAAAATGGAAAGTGCAGGACCATACTTGGGATTCGAACCCACAACCTCTGGGATGATTAACTAGTGCACTGTCGCAAGGCTATCAAGGCCGCCAAGAGGGATTCACTAACTCTGGTAAATTTAGAACATACGTCTTTAAGTTACATCGTCTGCTCGGAAGAGATCATCCCGAGAGTTTCTGGCCCACTGTATTGAAAATGAAAGGAAAATATAATGAAATAGAAAGACAGTAAAAGAATAATAGGGATGTTGCCTGGGATAGCTGGTGAGCGTTTAAGCCGTTTTGTAGATTCCAAGAAGGTTTGCTATCGGATATCGCAGGTCACAGAAGAAAGTCGTTCTCCACTAAAACTCGATATTCTTTGCCAAATATATCAAAATCCTTAAAGAGAAAGAGATTTTGGAAAGTGCTTGTAAACTTTTAGGGGAAATTGTGTGAATGGATAGCTTAAAGTTATTTCTTTCGCAGTAATATTCTTAAAATATTAGACTTTTTTCGTATTGCTACACAATACGCTTTTCAAAAGATTTAATAGCTGTTAAAGCCTCGAAAATCTGACTTTCGGATTCATAAGTCCTATCATATTTGTATTATCTTTTTAGTGATGCTAAGTCCGAGATCCGACCTATTCATAAAAACCCCACAAAGCGAGTAATTTTGAAGGTTGTCTCAGAACCCTAACGTGCTGGAGTTTTTCGGACTTCCGATCGGATGCAGCACTTCGTCTGATACATGGAATTGAAAAATGAATGCTATACAACTGTTTTTTGGAAAGCCAGACTTGAAAAAGATTTTTTTATGCGTTTTTAACTAAATAGGATTGCAGGTCTGAAGTCAAGACCATTTTTACTATCAAGATTTCGTTGGACACCCCGGACTTGAAGAATATTTTTTATATGCTTTTTAGAGGTTATGTTCTTAGAATGTAAAAATAGACTTCCAGCTCTATGGTATTGCTAAATCCGTAACTAACGTCCGAAAACCCCAGCACGCCAAGTTTCTGACATACCCTCAATAAATTCCATAAAATAATGTATTTTTGAGGTTATGTCAGAGCTTTTGACCTCAGATTAGGATTAAACACCAAGAAAAACTAAAGGATAACATGGTCTAGGCACTTGATTCTTCTTGATATTCCTTAATATAGAGTTATATGCCAGTCCAGTAAAAATTATAAAAATAATTATCCAACAAGAAAGCATTCTAAAAAGTTTAAAAAAAAATGTATTTTTTAGTCTAACCTGTCTAAGGCCTGAATTCTTACTGATTATACTTTTATAGATTTTAATTCTGAAATAAAACCAACAATTTTTTAATCCAAGTATATCTAAAAGTCACCTTCACAATTCTCAAACTAATAGAGTTCTCATTCGT
>JBAMAX010003144.1:0-101872 GCA_037043745.1 Chymomyza amoena
ATGTCAAAATCCATAAAAATTTCTAAAATACATTCTAAAAAAATCAAACCATCACAGAACTGGATAAGTGAAAATGGATGAGAGGCTTTTGAAATGACATTTTAAGCACTTTCTAAGTTACGATAAAAAGTTTTTTTCAAGGTACTAGTTCATATTGAAAGCAGTCACAAAGTCGGACTATTTTTTTCTTAGTTATATTTCCATCAACGGCAGTATTCATTGTGGAACATTATTCATTCTATTGGGCTTAGGACCCATAAGTCAAAACTTCTATAGTTGCTTATATCGGGTTTTTGCAAGCATTTCAAATTCGAATTTCTTCTCTCAAATCTATTAAACTCTTCATTATTTACTTATTAAAGGAGTACGACTAAGAACAGTTGACATTATACTATAGAAAAAGGTAATTTATTTAGAAAAGAAAAATAGATACACATATCTAGCCCGATGGATGTACTTTTTAACGATATCATTGACCACACTATTTGAAATACCTTATATCTTTAATTAATATATGTAGATTAGAGGATTCCTTACCTCCTAAATACAGCCAACGTTTTAAAGCACAATAGAAAGGACTGCCTCCTGCGGTCATTACTATTCTTAATTGTTCTCCATGAGGTTCTATACAAGGTGCTGGAAGAGTTAAAGCCACAGCATTCAATCTGAAGATCTCGACCACACCGACGACCTTAGATTGCTCTTGCCTCATCGTATGGATTTGCAGGAGTCATCAATCTTATCTGAAAACTTGGATTTGCTTAAACTTTAGTAGAGTGTATAAAAACACTTAACAAAATTTTATATCGAAAGAAGTGTGCCTTCGGCTTATTGTCAAACTTTTACTTAAATCTCATACTTTCAATTTAGTCAGTCTGAAACTGAAACTAATTCGTAGTAGTCAAAATATTTATTTACAAATAAGTTTTAAAAATGTTAAAATTAATTTTTAAAAAGTTATTCTCTTCAATGGGAAGCGAACAGAGCAAAGCTGTTGAAAGCAAAGAGGAGAACAAATTAAGTAATAATTTCGAAAAAGAGCTCAATCAAAATCTTCCAGAGTTCAACAACAATGGAAATCTTAAATTACCTTGCCTGCAGGACTGGGGCAAACTGACACCAGAAGAAAAAGCCTTGTTTGAGGTAAGTAGGACTCATGTCCAGCTTTAACCAAGCTATCTAACATTCCCTTTTAAATAGGAATGGACCCAGTTGCAATCAAAATAAAAGAGCTGACGGATCTGCCAAGCCACGGCAATCCAAAGCTAAAAAGGTCCGTGTAAAGGCTAAGCCGTACGATCGGCCTGTCGAACCTATAATTTACAAAGGGCTCACAAATGAGCCAGAAAATTATAACCGTGAATCCGTTGGGTCAATAACCGGGCTTTTGATCTACCTCGGCAAGCAACGGAAAGAGGACAAAAAAACGGATCCCAGGACATTCGCAGCGGAGTCCTTGAAGACCTGGATGGAGCTCTCCCAGGAGGAAAAAGACTCTTATGCCTTACAAGTAAAATTTAAATACAATTTATTTATAGTTTTATGCTAAACTATTCCAATTTTTAGCGCGATGAGGATTTGTAGATTCCTAACCTAATCTAAGCTCTAATCCTATCATTGTGGCAGAAATTCACATGATATGTTAATATCACAGTTTTGTTCTAAATTCGTTAGAAGTTGTAGTTTTATTAAAAAAATTTGGAATACTGCTTACTTTGTTTTATTTCTTTTTTTATTTAGCCAGACGCAGAGTTACTTACAGATTTGATTATCGAAGATATCTTCGTAAAAGCCCAAAGAGGACAGTTTGTACCAAAATCGTTTTCTTTTTCTTTTTTTTTTTGAGTGATGTGGCTGTATAATATTGTCAACCAAATCGATAAGATTGGCTACATTGGGTGAACCTAAGCACTATTTATTAAAAACAATATATACCATCAGAACCATATTGCATGTTCCAAGTGTTCTTTTTTCTTGGTCTTCCCGAATATAATTGCAAAAATTGGTTACCTATTTTCAGTGGATTCTCAACGGGGGGTTTCTTGAGCAGACTCGCCAAAAGTTGAAAACATGGCTTGATAGTTTTTTGAGAGCTCTAATATATCAGAGATATGGTATATCTATGCGCTTCGAAGGGGAAAACTTCACCTATGACCTGGATGATCGTCTTAGGATAGAAGAAGTGATAGATTGAATAGACCGATCGAAAGAGAGGATATCACAAAAGTTATTATAGTTAGAGCATAAGACAAGGTCGAAAATTTCAAAATTACGAGTTACTTTGGAAGGTATGACAAAACTAACTTTGCTAAGAAGTACATTGGAAGCGATAAGGCCGAGTAACAGCTTATGCTAGAAGAACACGCCATGGCACGATGATTTAAGGAAGGCAATTTTATAAGGCGAAGTCTATCAGGATATGGCGGCATTCGGATGTTTGGGTCCCAGTTTATGCCACGAAGTGCAAAAAGCAGAAATTGCTTTTGTACGGACTGAATCATGTCTTGATAAACGTAGTATTGAGGACTCCAAACGCAGGAACAATATTTGAAAATTGGACGGACGAGAAAAATATAAAGAAGTTTGGGTCGTTAAATTCTTTAGACCAACGCTTAATAAAAGCAAGAACATCTCCAGCTTTATTGACGATGTTGCAAATATGTTATGATCGAACAAAACACCAAGGTCGGACACACTCTCGTTGCGTTCTAAGGTAAAAGATCCTAAAGAGTAAGTAGCCAAAAAAGGAGCAGAACGATAAAACGTCATAACATTACATTTTGACTTTATAAGAAAGAGTTGGTTGATATTGCACCAAGGTTGCATGTTATCAAAATAACGCTGAAGAAGTAGATGTTTATTTCTATCGGAATAGGAGAGTTTCACATCATCCGCATATATAAGAATGCGCGAAGATTTGATTACTTGCGCGAGATCATTTAAAAATAAATTTAAAAAAAGACGGCCAAGATAGCTACCTTGAGGTACCCCTGACGTGAGCATAATTTCTGTAGATTCGCAGCCTTTAAAAACTACCTTTTGGACTTGATTAGATAAATGTGACGATATCCAATCTAAAAGGCCAGACGGAAACCCCAGACGAGACAGTTTAGCAAGGAGAAGACTATGGCTTACCGAATCAAATGCTTTGTTGAAGTCAGAATAAATGACATCAGTTTGTTTTTTTTTTCGGTAAAACCTAGATTAATAAGCGACGAAAGTTCTAAAAGGTTAGTAGAAGTGGACCGACGTTTTACAAACTCATGTTGGAAATCCGACATTAAAGAAAGACAGTAGTGCTGCAATTGTGAAGTGGCAATCCTTTCAAAATCTTTTGGAATTGATGAGAGCTTGGCAATACCACAGTAGTTCTCAATGCTGGACTTGGAACATTTTTTATGAATAGGGATAATATAGGATTCATTCCACATGGCCGGAAGACAAGAATTTTTTAATGAAGTGCAGAAAACAAAAGATAAAGGCATATCAAGAGAGCGAACACAATGCTTTAAGACGCAACTAGGAATGGCATCGGGACCAGGGGAAGAAGGATGATTTAACGGACAGTAGGGATTGCAATACGTCGGCTTTAAAGATTTGTGGATAAGCGATAAGATTTGAATGTGATATGTTAGGGTCAATGATATTAGGGTCGACAGAATAGGTAGATTGAAAAAATTTGGCAAACAAGTCGGCGATTTCAGAATCTATTATCCAGTATACGAGGTGTGTTCAAAAAGTAAGGTCAAGGTTTAAAATTTCGCGGGTAACGTATTTTCTTTTTTTTTCGGTCTTGGCTCTTCAGGCCGCTTCCATTGGGACGATTGGGCTTTGGTTTCGATATTATAACCATATACCCATGATTCGTCACCAGTTATGACCCTTTTGAGTAAATCTCGGTCGACGTTGACGTCATTCAACAGCTCTTGAGCGATGCTCATGCGACGGTTCTATTGGTCAAAATTTAGCCATTTCGGAACAAACTTCGCCGACACACGTCTCATGCCCAAAACGTTAGAAAAAATTTCATGGCACGAGCCAAGCGATATACCGACATCCTCAGCAACTTCTCTGATAGCGATTCGACGATTTTCCAAAACAATTTTCTTCACTGCTTGAACGTTTTTATCAGTTGTTGACTTGCTTGGGCGTCCAGAGCGAGGCTCGTCATTGGCATCTTCCCGGCCATCTTGGAAGAGTTTGTACCACTTGTAAACTTTTTTTTACTCAGAACAGTTTCACCGTATGCTACTGTCAACATTTCAAGTGTTACGGAGCACTTAATTTTATTTTTTACAAAAAATTTGATGCAAATCCGTTGATCCATATTTTTCGATAGCAAAAAATCGCCGAGCACGCAAAACACTTATAACCTTTACGCCTCTCACAACCAAACAAAAAATGACATTCACTTGAAATTTGGTACAGATGTTTGGGAAGAGTGTATCAACACAACAAAACAAAAAAATCAATAATCGAAAATACGTTGCCCGCGAAATTGCTTAAGTCACCTTACTTTTTGAACACACCTCGTGTAATAGTTCGGGCTTTTTCAGGCTCTTCACATATCCGCTTTCTCGCAAGCTCTTCATAAATAATAAATTCTAAAGTATCTGTCCTGTGTAGATATAAGCCCGTTCTATCTTAAAAAATTTCGTAGCGGCCATTCCTAGATTACTTCATTTATAAACTCCTTGCTTTTCAAACAACTACTTTTGTATCATTTACGCACAACATTACAAAAAAAAAACACCCTCTACTGCCCTGCAGGGTTACAGCCAACAGCGTGCAAGAATTTTTCTCAACAATTTCGCAACCATGACAATGTCTTTTGATGAAACTATTTTGCAGAGAAAGAAATTTACTTTTATGTTTCACATACATGTCTGAGTAAGTGTGTATCTGTGTGAGTGTGTAAGTGTGTGTGAGTGTGTGTAGGTTTGGTAGCAAACACTTAACATAATTTGCTATAACTCCTCTATGCCATGGCAATAAATACAGCCAAAGAAATATAATATACATATAACTTGGCAAGTTCTAAAGATTTCTATTTTGCTGACCAAAGTCCATTTTGGTAGCCATGGAAAAGATTTTCTTTTCAACTGATTATATTAAATTATTTGCACATCATTTTATTTGATTGAAAAATATGCGCTTTTCTTTTTCTATCTTTTATTTATTGCTTCGAGTAGATACATATAAGAAAAGATACGATATTGCCATGGTAAGAAAATATAATATGTGGAAAACTGTTTCACATTTTTTTTTTCTTAATTTTAAAGCCGCCCTCAAGCGTTAATAAAATCAAAAAGCTTAAAATAAAATTTCCTTATGAATATGTACACAATGCTGATGAGCACAGAGGCAGTGCACTGTGACGTAGATGGCTTTTTGGGGGGCAAATTGGTGTACCTCGTTGGTTAGCAATTCAAAAACATATTTAGGGTATTCAGATGCTGGGCTGCACTTTGGGCCTCTCACCCACTTTAATGCATTGGTGCTACACAGCAAATGTTCGTCCGATACTGCTCTACGGCGTCCTAGTTTGGTGGAAGGCGACAGCCAAAACAACGTACCTGAGGCCACTGGAACGCGTTCAGCGACTTGCATCGCTGTGCACTACAGGGGCTCTCCGATCAACACCCTCAGTTACGCTCAACATCATTCTAGACTTACTACCAATCGACCTCTACGCAGAGTATTCAGCTGCTCGTACAGCTGGGCACCTAAAAGCGGCGGGTCTTTTTAAGAACATTCGCTTCGGACATAGTTCAGTAGGACGGGGGTTCTCTGACGAAATTGACTATGTCATACCGCACCTACAATTTGGGAAAAGGGTTAAGGTGACGATGGAAGAAGACGGCTGGCTAAAGGCCTAAAACCCAGTCACAATATCTATAACTTCTTTACTGAGGGCTCAAAGATGGAAAAGGGCGTTGGTGCTGCAGTATAATGCTCGGAGCTTAATGTAAGTCAAAGTTACAGGCTTCCGGACCACCGCAGCATCTTCCAGGCTGAGGTATTCGCCGCAATGAAGGCGGCTGAGCTGGCATGCACAGACACTTCAACTAGAGCAAGGGTAAACCTTTATATAGAAAGTCAAGCCGCTATCAAGGCTATTGTATCGCACTGTACATCCTCCTTCCACGTCCTTGAATGCCAGGCAGTCATCCAGAGATTAGCTGCGGCTCGTAAACTGCATATCTACTGGGTGCCTGGACATAATGGCATAATGGTGAATGAAATGGTGGTTGCAATTGCCAAAAGCGGTGTTGAGCTTCCGGAGGGACAAATACACGACATACGCCGACCGATCAAACATCTAAACGCTATGCTGGAGTGCAATATGAAGCGCAGAGCGGAAGCTAGATGGAAAAACCATGCTGGCTCATTACGGCAGAAAACAAAGTAATTTCATAATCAAACTCTCACGCACTGAATGCAGAACCATCACGCTAACAGGACACTGCCTCCTAGCGAAGCATGCGCATAGGATGGGACTAACGGCAAGCGAATTATGCAGGATCTGCAGGGATCCGGAAGTCTCTGAGACCCTAACACACGTACTTTGCGACTGCCCAGCCATCTCTAAACATCGTAAGGCTACCCTAGGAGAACCAGCGTTTGTCGGTCTAGAAGAGGTAGCCAGGCTACAAGTTGGTCGGCTACTTAATTTCGCCAAAAAAGTAAAATTTTTAACCGACCATCACTTCGCGTAATAACCTCTAACCTGGCACAGTTAAGGACCAAAAGGTCTATGCTAGGCTGCACTCTCTTGTGTGGCCAGCCAGTGTAACCTAACCTAACCTAGGGTATTCACGCTTGCTGTTGAGTTGAGGACTTTTTTAACAACAAAATGTAGACAATTAAACATATTAAACCTTTTTATTTTTTCGACCAAAGTAAACAAGCAAAACACTGTCACAAAAAGTCGCGTCATCTTAGTAATACATTTTTTAAAAATCTCATCTTTCAGGATCTCCTTCAATTTCTGTGAAGTTTGCCACTTTTTTCTCATTCGTTGATACAGCTTCTTCCACAAAATTTCGATAGGATTCTGATCAAGGCCTTATGCTGGCCACACTATCTATTTCAGGGTTCCATATTTTTCTTGTTAAGGTAAATACACTTTACACAAACTTAACGTATGTTTGGGATCATTATCTTAATGAAATAAAGATCGCAAGGTATTTGACAGAATGGAAATATGATCAACTTATAACTATAAGAGTGATCGTACTTATCCTACTTTTTCTTCTATTGAAGCACTGGTTTGAAATTTTCTGATGGTAGTGCTCATTAAATATTACGACTTGTAAATGGCTGAATCAAACCCTAAACGGAGTAGTATGACAAGCTTCAAATTTTAACTTTACAAAATTAGAAGAATAAGAAACTCAACAATACAACTTTTAAAGTAACAAAAAGGGATTCACGCTTAAGAGTGTTGCATTTTTGCACAACTTTTTAAATTTTTATAGTACTAAACAAAAGAACGATCTATAATCCACAATTAACAGAGGTTAAAAATGGCTTACGTAAAGTTGGGCGCGGACGATTTTGGAATACCCTGTACCACTAGCTTGCAATAAAATCCGATTCCTTCATAAAAAACCAAAAACAGAAGAATTTTTAAGCAACAATTTTTTTTTTTTGTCCGATCATTCCTATGGGAGCTATATGATATAGTCTACCGATTTTGATCAAATTCGATCAAATTTGACACAGTGCTTTAATACCTTAAAATTGATCTAAATGCCGAATTTGGTTAAAATATCTTACAAATAAACGAAACACAACGAATTTTGTATAAAAAACGTTTTTTTGGGACCGATTCGTCCTATGGGAGCTGTATGATATAGTCAATTAGGATTAAATTCAGTATAGTGCTTAGGAATTATAAGAAGCTCACGAATATTACATTTGGTCGCAATATCTTAACAAACAAACGAAACACAACAAATTTGGTTAAAAATTCGATTTTTTGAAAGATCGGACCTATGGGAGCTATATGATATAGTCAATCGATTTTGTTCCAATTTGGCATATTGCTTAAGTGCTCTAAAAAATTTCCAAACGCCAAATCTAGTTACGATATCTTTATTAAAAAACAAAATATAGCGAATTTTTCTTTAAAAAAGTTATTTTGGCCGATCGGTCCTATAGGAGCTATATGATATAGTCAACCGATTTCGATCAAATTTGGTACAGTGTTTGGGAACTATAAAAAACTTTTGAATACCAAATTTGGTTATGATATCTTCATAAACAAATGAATTATTCTTCTAAAACGTATTTTTTTGTCGAGGTTGTCTCAAACACCCCCATGGGAGCTATATAATTTATCCCCGATATCAAAAAAATAAAATAAACTTGCATCCTATGGAATAATATGGGATCTAATGTGAAAGTTTGGTAACTCTAGCTCTTACCATCTCTGAGATCTAGGCGTTCACACGGACGGACAGACGGACATGGGTATATCGACTTCCCTATTCACCCTGATCATATTTTAGGTAACTTTGGGGTGTCTCCGACGTCTCCTTCTATATGTTACATACATTTTCGGCTTGCACAAACTTAATATACGCTTGGTACCATACGGTACAGCGTATAATTACTTAAGGAATTCAATGGGACAGGAACGCCACTCAGACTTGTCACTATTATCTATAGAGGCAGAAACTTTAGAAAAACTTAAGTCATCAACAGATTTAAATGATTTAATAAATCAGTTTGCAGAAAAAAGGCAAGGAGAATGTACATATAATTTGATTTGTTTTTTTTTGTCAAATAGTGATACATAGGTATAATTATATAATAATAAATAAATATTTCTTGTAATTTTATGCTTTTTTTTGAGGGAAATCTTTACCCTTCCAAGGGGCCCCCAAATAAATTTTTATACGGGGCCCCGCCAGTACACGCTACGCCACTGGCTTTGAGCTCAAAATCGAAACTTATTTTTTGACCGGTTGCTGCATTTATTTTTCAAGCAGTATGTTATGTAAAAATGAAAATAAAAATCACTTACCTGCTTATGTAAATTTTTCTGTTGCTTTTTTTATGTTTATATTATTAAAATTATAATTTATTTTATTATTATTGTTTATTGAAATTTTTATTCTTTGAGCAAATGAATAACGCACATACACTCATGGACAAAATAATAGATGTGAGCACTGTAACTTTTAATTTATCGATATAAAATGTGTTCACAACGTTTTCTACATAAACATAATATTTTTTACATATGGTTACATTGTTTTGGTGTGAATTTAGTAAATTCCCTATTTAATTTTGTGGCCAATAAAATTTACCAAGTGGGTATTTGCTGAGACACTAAATTTAGCTGGTCAATAAAATAGGTGTCTGTAGAAAATCTTTAAGCTTCAATAAGTTGGTAGAACTTTTTGGTTGCAGAAAATAAGTTATCAAGAAAATTGAACTGAATATGAGTATAAAATTATACTAGATGGGTCGTGGGCGTCACTGCAGAAGACTTGTTCAAAGACTAAGAAATGAAGGAAAATCGTACAAATATATTGCCACGATCATGAAACGTTCAGAAAACTTTGTCACAAATGCATTAAAACCCAAACCAAAGGTAGAAACTCGAGGTGCCTCCCGAAAAACCTCATCAGTGACCGACAATTACATCGTCACATTGGTTAAACGCGACCCGTTTCTGCCTTCCAGGAAAATCACCAGTGAAATTGGTAACGTTATATCGTCACGAACCGTCAGGCGACGTTAAAAAAAGGCAAATCTACCAGGTAGGATTGCCCATAAAGTACCATTGCTTCGATCTGCAAATTTAAAGATGAGGAAAAAATTTGCATTGGATCGCAAAACCTGGTGCGGACCGGTGGGTGAGAAAAAATGGCGAAATATACTCTGGAGCGATGAAACGAAGATGAATTTGTTTGAAAATTATGCCAAAAGGAATGTTCGTCGGCCTAAGGGAAAAGAATTCCATATTAGATTCACCCAAAAAACCGTAAAGCACGGAGGTGGCAGCCTCATGTTATGGGGCTGTTCTCCATGGGAAATACCTGATTGATGGTACTATGGACAGATTTGTTTATAAAGATATAGTGGAGACGGTAATGCTACCATATGCCGAGGATAACATGCCAGTTTTATGGAAGTTCCAGCAGGATAATGATCCGAAGCACTCATCCCGATGCGTAAAGGATTGGTTCCAAGAGCATAAGGTGGACGTTCTCGAGTGGCCAAGTCAATCCCCAGACCTCAATCCCATTGAGAACCTCTGGGGAGAGCTTAAAAAAGAAGTCGGAAAAACTGTTTGCCAAAGTAAAAGCCAATTATGGGAAAACATCCAAAGAGCTTCGTACAGTATTCCAATCGGAACATGTAGGAAGCTAATTTCATCCATGCCTACAAGAATGGCTAAAGTGTTGCAAAATAATGGCGGATACGGAGGGTATCAACTGGGATATAAGAGCATTATACCAAACGGAACCAAAACTGGCAAAATTTCGATGTAATTAATAAAATTAAATGATTACACCTATTATTGTGGCCAGCTAAAATTGGAGTTTTTTATTTTATTTGAAAGCTTTTAAGGCCAATGATTTTTTTATTATATTATGATTAGTATAAGTTATGAAATTCTCATTGAGTTTTTTTGTATTGATGGAAAAATATATGCAAAAGAAGCTGTTGAACACAAAAAAAAATGCATACCTATTATTTTGTCCATGAGTGTAGCTCCCATAGGAACGAACGGTAAAAAAAAAATTATTGCTTAAAAATTCTTCTGATTTTGGCTGTTTACGAAGAAACCTAATTTGCCAATCCAATGTCTTTGGTGTTCTTAAGCAATATTCTGGATTTTATTGCAAGCAAGTGGTATAGGGTATCCCAAAGTCGTCCACGTCCGGCTTTACGTACGTAATTTTTTTAAGTAGATAAACATGCGAAATCATCATGAGGACAAAAGATAATAACTAATATAGACAAAGCATCGACCAAAGAGACAAAGCGAAGACGGAAGAAGAATTCTGAAAATTCGGGCTGGAGTTTTATTTTATTTAATATACAGAATACAACAAAAATAAATTATATTCAAACTTATTTTTTGAGCTGTTGCTGCATTAACTTTTTAGGCTGTATAATAATTTATATAGGTGCATATAATAAATATATAAAAACATAGTGACTTACCTGCATAAATCTTTCTGTTGTGTTTTATGCATATAACAATAAAAAAAAAATTATGTTAAAGTTATTATTAATTGTATTATATTATTTATTATTAACGAAACGCTTGAAAACGGATTAAATTATTATTATTTTTATTATTATTAGTTTTGATTTAATTATTATTTTTTCAGCACAATAATAACGCAGCTATTTACTTCACTTGCGCTTATTTACTACAATACGCGCTAGAAAAATAGGATCAAAAAGAAACCCAAAGAGAGCAATCGTTGCTCTCTACGCGCACACATACACACTTATATTTGGTGCACTCAAAAAAAAAACAAACAAAAAACAACAGAAATTTGAGCACATCGGCATGCTCAACTTTTTACGCTCAATTTTGATCTGCCATCCTCCTTTCTGCTTCCATTTCAAAAACAACTTTAGCGCGAATTTTTTCACGTATTTTTATTAATTTTTTTTATTTCTGTTGTAATTTTCAATGCCAATTTTAGCGCGCACTTAATCATTTTATATTATTTACTTCTTTTTTATTTATTATTTATTCGTACCAAAACGCTCACACATATTTCACACTTTATTTATTTTATTTCACTAACTTTCTATTTTAATTATTATTAAAATAACACTTATGCAGGAGCAGCTGCATTTGAGCGCGAAAAAAATGCAAATAGGCCATGCCGCTTACACTTATTCACTTTTATATGCTTAAGCTACTTACACTCAAAAAAACAAACAAAAACAATATTTTGCACAACTGCGTGCTCATTTTTCCACTCGATAATACGTTAGAGAAAAAGAGGATCAAAAGGAAAGGCAAAGAGCGCAATCTTAGCTCCATACACAAACTCACCCCAGATGGCACTTGTTGCTTGCACTCAAAAAAAAAAAACAAAAAAAACTTATTTGAGCACAACTGCATGCTAATTTTTTTTCATCCACGCACATTTGAGCACCTTCGATCTGGCTTTGTGCAATTTTCAAAGCCGTTTTCAGTGCGAACTTTATTATTTTGATTTTATTTACTTATTGCTTTATACATTAAAATAACACTCAATAAATAAAAATGAATATGAGCGCGCCGCTTACACTTATTGACTTTTACGAACAACAGAAAAATAGGATCAAAAAGAAAACGAAAGAGAGCAATCTTTGCTCTCTAAGTGCGCACACAAACTTACACTTGTTACACTCAAATAACAACAAAAAATTGAGCACATATGAATGCGCGCCTTTTTACACACATACACTCTTAAAATTTTCCATTGCGAATACTTTTTGCACTTCTTTATTGAATTTGAAGCATTTAACTATTTAAAACGTTTGTACGTTTTAGTTAACATTTAATAATTGTGGCTAATAATGCTATTAACCGATTTCAAATATTTTAACATTTGGCAGCAACGCAGAAACGAATTAATTATAAATAAAAGCGGAGCGCACGACCGACCGCTGCAATTGCGTTTTTTGGTACTGAAGAGCAACGGCATTGCCAGCTTGCTCAATTGTCAATAAGAGCAGTTACTCTGCTCCGGAATGTACACTAGTCTGCATAATTATTGTAACATAATGTACTTGTGATAAACGGAGTCAAAAGTAAGACGCACCTAAAAATGGTTTAATGATCAATTTATGCATTGCAACAAGTGTTAGACTAAAAAAAAATGTATTTTATATTTTATACAAGTGTTTATTGTTTAGTGCGTTGTTTGTTGGTGGGATATAATTATTATGACTTGTTAAAAATTTGTTTTATATATTATATATTTTCGCTTCCAAAAAGGTAGAAAACCCCGTAAGAAAAATATTCGCTTAATAAGCCAGCGACATTTAAGCGAAAATATTTTATTTATATTTTGTCATAATTGTTCATAAAAAATGTAATACATACCGGGGTGCCACAGAAATCGTTATTGAATTTGGCAACTGTTTGAAATCAAATCAATAAAAAAATCCGTAGGTGCCACAGAAATCTTATTGATTTCATTTTTCGGACAATTAATTTCGAATGTTTACGCTTTTGGTAGAATGTCAGCAAAGGGTTGCAACCTTGCAAAAATTATTTTAGAACATTTAGACACTTATTCAAATACATGTTTATTAACAGTGATCCAATAAAGTATAATCCTTATAACATCAAAGGATAATTCTCAGCATATATTGCATCATTTTGATTTACATTTGTACAAAAGCTTAGTTCTCAAAAACATTCAACCGAACAACTACAGATGTGTAATGAATCCAAATATTTATTACATTTAACGATAATTATCAGCATATCATAGCATAATTTATTTCAAAAAACATTTGTCCCGCCCAATACAAGAGTGTGTATGATAACCCTACTCAACAGCTGTGCTCAGCATTGAGAATGGCAGAATCGGTTTGTTTACATTTGAAAATTTGCAAATAAATAAAAATTAATTTTTAAAAATGGCAATTGCACAATTATTAGCCATTTAGGCTTTACAAAAAACCCCTACAAGGAAAAGTCAAGCAAAGGCGTCGAAGAACCTTTACTGATATTTTCATTTAAGCCTTAACTGCTGAACTATTGACAATCACAACCATGCCTAACATGCTGTACATTGTCACTTTGTAGGATAAAGTTGCGTTTGTAGCTTTTCATAATGGCAACTTAGTAAAAATAAAAAAAAATAAATTGTTTAACTATCATTTAACATAAAAACATTTATTAATACGCTAAAATAACTACTTCGAAATGTTATTATTTAGTACCGCACTATGTGGCAACTCATTTGTAGAATAGATTTTGTAAAAATGAAAATCATGAATTACATTAACATTAGATTAAGCAAAACATAAAGACAAAGATATTTTAAAAATTGAATAAGCTTTCCAAATAAGTAAGTGGTTATTTCTATAAATTAGTTTTTATTAATGAATTTAATCAAATCTCCAAAAATTTTGTCAACGTTTTTGAAACCGTTGCCAGTCATGTCTGTGGCACCAAGAATTGGAATTTTATTGAAACTGAATCGAATTTGTTTAATGTGGCACCCCTGATAGCTTCAATAACTTATGAAACTTAACAAAAAATAGCGCTTTGTCAAAACATTTAATTTTGTCTTTATTTTTATGCATTTTGACCAAAACATTAAATGCAGCTAAAAATACGCTCTTTCTGTTAAAAATCACATTCCTAATAAGTAAATCTAACTCAGTTTATCACAAGTACATTTTGTTACAAAAATTATGCCGACCAGTGTAACTTCGAGAGCAGAGCAACTGTTCTTATTGAGAGTTGAGCAAGCTGGCAATGCCGTTTCTCTTTAGTACCAAAAAACGCAATGCGGCGGTCGGTCGTGTGCTCCGGTTTTATTTATAATTAATTCGTTTCTGCGTTGCTGCCAAGTGTTAAAATATTTGAAATCGGTTAATAGCATTATTAGCCACAATTATTATGTGTTAACTAAAACGTACAAACGTTTTAAATAGTTAAATGCTTAAAATTCAACGAAGAAGTGCAAAAAATATTCGCAATGGAAAATTGTAATAGTGTGTGTGTGTAAAAAGGCGCGCATTCATATGTGCCCAATTTTTTTCTGCTAGTTGAGTGTAACAAGTGTAAGTGTGTGTGCGCGCTTAGAGAGCAAAGATTGCGCTCTTTCGTTTTGTTTTTGATCCTATTTTTCTATTGTTCATAAAAGTCAATAAGTGTAAGCGGCACGGCACGCTTATATTCATTTTTATTTATTGAGTGTTAATTTAATGTATAAAGAAAAAAATTAATAAAATCAAAATAAAAAAGTTCGCGCTGAAGTCGGTTTTGAAAATTGCGCAAAGGCCAGCTCGAAAGTGCTCATGGATGGAAAAAAATTAGCACGCAGTTGTGCTCAAATAAGTTTTTTTTTTGTTTTTTTTTTTAGTGTAAGCAACAAGTGCTATCTGTGGTGAGTTTGTGTATGGAGCTAAGATTGCGCTCTTTGCCTTTCCTTTTGATCCTCCTTTTCTCTGACGTAGTAATGAACCAATAAATAAGTGTATCGTATGTGCTTATGTGTGCGTGGCTGTAAAAATTGAGCATGCCGATGTGCTCAAATTGTTGTTTTTTTGTGTATTTTTTTGAGTGTCCAAATATAAGTTTGCATGTGTGCGCGTAGAGAGCAACAATTGCTCTCTTTGGGTTTCTTTTTGATCCTATTTTTCTATCGCTTTTGAAGTAAATAAGCGCAAGTAAATAGCTGCGTTATTATTGTGCTGAAAAAATAATAATTAAATCAAAACCTTAATAATAATAATTTAATCCGTTTTCAAGCGTTCCGTTAATAATATAGTAAAATTAATAACAACTTTAACATTATTTTTATTATATGCATAAAACACAACAGAAAGATTTATGCAGGTAAGTCATTATGTTTTTATATATTATATTATAATATATTTATATATTATATATGTTATATTTATATATTATATAAATTATTATACAGCCTAAAAAGTTAATGCAACAACAATACGGGCAACTGTTTAAAAAGTTATTTAACCAACAGTTTTAAAGTGCGCAAAAAATTTGTCAACGAAAAAGTGCGAAAAGAAGAGGCGCAAACGAAGCTGTAAAAATTGAGTGAGTTTAGTGCAAGTGTGTGTGTCGAGTGCGTGTGAAGGGCAAAGATTGCTCTCTTTAGTTGCGCTTCGATCGTTTCATTCTTATTAGGTGTTGTTGTAGTCCGGTCAAATTAAACCAAAAAGAAGGGTAAAGTTACATAAATTAACAGCAAGCTGAAAGTTGGTGTAATTGTTTAAAACATAGTTAAAAATAATATCTGAAAGTTCCCCATCATTCCGAGGTGTGCTAAAATTTTTATTCGAGGTCAAAGGTCAAAAATCTTGAATAAAATTTTCAGCAAAACGGTAAGTTTTATCATAAAATTATCTGAGACATAATTGTAGATCATAAAATTCTCTATAAAAAATGTACTAATATTTTTTTTTCTTAGATCCACCGTTTCTGAGATATAGCGAGTCAAATAATTGTAAAAGTTGTAATCGTCATAATATGCACACGGTTCCACGCCACCTATGAGGTAGTGTACTTAGCGCGTTTTCTTTAACGTGGTTTCCCCAGTAAGCTATTAAGACGCATTTTTCCATTCCCCATAAAACCATACAACATCAGTTTTTTTGAGGAAAGATACCATTTCAGTCCCATATGCAAAATCTTGGACACTTATTTTACTGTAACCTACTACACCATCGTTTTGATAGATCTGTATGGGCACATGAGCTTTTGCCTTGAAATCTTTAGCTGAAAGAGCTTCTTTTATTCGTGGCATCGGTTCTTCCAGTAAAACCGATTGTTTTGGGGTAACAATTTCAATAATACCCATTATGTGGAGCGTGTTATTACCGTCTAAGATATTGACATTGATATCAGCATTGTCTGCAACGTATTTAAGAAGTGTTCCACTTTCTGGCGGTAAAACATGAGGAGGACGATGAAAACTGCTGCTGCTTCGTACATTATTGTATTATTATAAGATACACACAAGCCAAAGGACGAAAAATTTGTATGAGGCGTTCAGAGCCGAATCGTCGATGAAAAAAACCTGCAGAGGCCTAATTGTAATTTAGACTTAAAAGACCTTGGTCGAACAGCAGTCACAATACTATGGCAAATATTTGTGCATATTAATTTGAAATGATCTAAATTCCATCGTTTATTCTTTAAAATCACTCGTTCCGTGAAATATGTCAACGACTCTAGAATTTCATTGTTTAAATCTTCAAACATGCGACCTGGTGGAGGGTAGTTAGAATTATCAAACACTGCGGCTTGAATATCTTCGCGAATTACAGCCGCTGCTGCTTCTAGAATTCTGAATCGTTCTTCCTTTATATTCATTTTTTTTCTTTTTCGTACCAAGCTTTATTCAAAATATCATGACGATTGTCTTTTTGCATATAAATGTTGATGCTCCCGATTTTTCTGTGATAATAAGTTTATCCCCATACTTAATTTTTAGTCGCATCTTTATCGTCCTATTATCCAAAGTTGTAGTTTTGCAAACATTACTTAGTTCATTTAAAGTGAACTGACAGTCATCGCTGTTTTCAATGTAAATATTTCATCCATTGTCAGATTTATAGGTTCGTCTTGAGGACGACCAACTTTACCCCCAGTGTAAGGTTTTAAGAAAGAAACCTGGCAATCTCGATGATACTTAGCTTCAGCAGCAACCAAATCATATTCATATTCGTTTCGAGCAATAACGGCTTTCGCTTTGGCATCGGAACGAGCCCGAGCTACTTCCAAAATTGACTCTTTAAAATCAAGAGTACTTACTTGGCTAATTCGACGGCGAGAATCTACGGATTTTTTTCTCTCATGCTCTTCATTGAATTCCTTGCCACAAAATAAGCATAGATTTGTAAAACAAAAAGCTGAATCACTTCACTACTGGCTTCATGCTCTTCGCGTTGTCTTTTAGCTGCAGCAAGTACACTACCTCATTGGTGGCGTGGAAACGTGTGCATATTATGACGATTACAACTTTTACAATTATTTGACTCGCTATATCTCAGAAACGGTGGATCTAAGAAAAAAAAATATAAGTACATTTTTTATAGAGAATTTTATGATCTACAATTATATCTCAGATAATTTTATGATAAAACTTACCGTTTTGCTGAAAATCGCGAAAAACCAATTTTATTCAAGATTTTTGACCTTTGACCTCGAATAAAAATTTTAGCACACCTCGGAATGATGGGGAACTTTCAGATATTATTTTTAACTATGTTTTAAACAATTACACCAACTTTCAGCTTGCTGTTAATTTATGTAACTTCAAATGTCTAATTTGACCGGACTATTGTTAATAAGTGTAAGCGGGAACATGGTATAATAAGACAGGTAGACCATTCTCTTATTTCACTCCCACGACAATTCTTAATTTCAATTTCGTTGTTCATGAGGAAGGTTGTGTCTGCGCATTGTTTTTAAGCATATGCAGTTATTTTGTGCAGCGTTTATTGCAAGCATTAGCAACAAAAAATAATTTTGTATGCATATGTATGTGTGTTTGCTTATGCACGACAACAGCAACGAGGGTGGTTTTTTTTTCGCTTTCTCGCTTTTTTGTCCACACAAAAAATAAAAATTCGGTAGGTTCGGAGTACGTTACCTGTCTTATTATACCATGAGCGGGAAATATTCGCAAATCATTTGAGTTGTTTTTGAGTTTGTTTGAATGAAATTTTTTTTGATACCCTGTACCGTATGGTACCAAGGGTATATTAAGTTTGTGCAAGCCGAAAATGTATGTAACATATAGAAGGAGTCGTCGGAGACACCCCAAAGTTACCTAAAATATGATCAGGGTGAATAGAGAAGTCGATATACCCATGTCCGTCTGCCCGTCCGTCTGTCCGTGTGAACGCCTAGATCTCAGAGATGGTAAGAGCTAGAGTTAACAAACTTTCACATTAGATCCCATATTATTCCATAGGAGATAAGTTTATTTTATTTTTTTGATATCGGGGATAAATTATATAGCTCCCATGAGGGTGTTTGAGACGACCTCGACAAAAAAAAGCGTTTTAGATGAATAATTCGCTTGTTTATGAAGATATCGTAACCAAATTTGGTATTCGAAAGTTTTTTATGGTTCCCAAGTACTGTACCAAATTTGATCAAAATCGGTTGACTATATAATATAGCTCCCATAAGATCGATCGGTCAAAAAAAAAATGTTTGTTTAAAAATTCTTGTTTTTGGTTTTTTGTGAAGAAATCGGACTTTATTACAAGCTAGTGGTATAGGGTATCCTAAAGTCGTCCGCGCCCGACTTTACGTACGCCATTTTTTTATTCTTCTTTTATTATCGATGCAGACCGCCTAAACCCCAATCGATTAACCGTGTCATCTCCTGTACCCTCAATATATGAACTGGATATTTAGCCCATATACTTTAAATTGATTTTTGACATAACTCTCGCTTTTCATAAAAGTCGGAACAAATTTGCAGAACTTGTATGTATTTATATATGTTAGTTTGCCCCAAAGAAACAATGTTCTTATTAAAAAATTCTCAAAAGGAATATGCAGGAATACCATTTTTTCGTGAAAAAAGCAAAGGGTATTTCACTGTCAGGCACCACCAGTTATAAAATTGCAATTGTATAACTTTTAATGAATTTTCTTCTTAATATTTAATGAAACTTATAATTTGTCTTACAGTATTTAGTTCTTAATGTGGGTCCCATGACCGCACCAATGGTTCTCTTTCGTCTTTAAAACGAACTATATCAGTTGTTTATGAAATTAGTTGGATGCAGTTTTTTGTACTTTAACTAGCTTAGGCCCATTAACTCATTTCCGGCTTTATACAATAAACATCATTTTTTAAATTTGGTAAATGGCAGACGATTATCCAGGATTTGGTCATAGGTACGGTTTTCCACTTCTTAGCACATATCTATAAATATATATCTGATAAATCAGAGCTCGCAAAAACCAATCCAGGAATGATTTCAACTTTTGGGGAGTCTGCTGAAGAGAACCACCCGTTGAGTCGATACTGGCAATGGGGAACCAAGCTTTGGCATCATTTTCGGGAAGCCTATAAAAAAAGAGCATTTGGGACTTCCAATATGCTTTTGATTATCTATATTGTATTTAATAAGTAGTGCTCAGCTGCACCCTAAGTAGCAAATCTAATCGCTAATACGATTTTGGTACAAACGGTTCTCTTTCGTTATTTAACAAAGATATCGTAATCAAATCTATAAGTAACTCCGCGTCTGGGCAAAAAAATAAATAAACAAAACAAAGTAAACCGAATACAAAATATTTTAATTTAAATTAAATTCTCACAAGGCAACAAAATTTGGCAACAAAACTGCGACATCCACATAAAACAGGACATCGCACAATTTCAACAAAAATCTTCCGAGTAACTTATTTTATATCCAAATCTACAAATCGTCATCGCGCTAAAAATTGGAATAGTTTAGCATAAAACTAAAAATAAATTGTATTTAAATTTTACTTGTTTGCAATAAGCCTGTTTCTTCTCCTGGGAGAGCTCAGTCCACGTCTTCATGCAATCTTCGGCTAATGTTTTGGGTTCTATCTCCTTATTATCTTGCCGTTGCTTACGCAAGAAATTTAGAAACCCATTTATGGTACCAATTTGTAAGCCGTTGCAATTTTCTGGCTCTTTTGCAGCATCTGTGTTCTTCTTTGGCTCTACCGGCCTGTCGTACGGCTTGGCCCTTACACGGACCTTCTTGGCTTTGGCCGTACGTGGCCTGGTAGATCCAGTAGCTCCCTGATTTTGGTTGAGATTGGCGCTGCAAGTGGGACAATCCTATTTGAAACGGAAAGTTAGATAGTTGTTCTTAGCTGGACATGACTCCTACTTACCTTGAAACAGGCTTTTACTACAGCCGACAATTTGCTCCATTCCTTCGCGCAACGTAGTTTCAGGTCTGCTTCATTGAGATCTGGATAATTTGCATTTAGCAGTCTTTCGAAGACGTGAAATCCCGGCTCATCCTTGACTTGCTCATATTTACTTTCATTGCTGCCCATTATTGAGAAAGAAAATATGGGAATTTAAATTTTTATTTTTTTTATGAAAATGCGACTACTTTCGAGTTTCAGTTTGATACTGACTAAACTGGAAGTATGAGAATTAAGTTAAAGTTTGACAATAAACCAAAGGCACACTTCATTCCATATCAAATTTTGTAAAGTGATTTTGTACACTCTGCTAAAGTTTGTGCAAATTCAAATTTTCAAATAAGATTGCTTATGACTCCTGCAAATCCATGTAACGAAGCAAGATCAATCTGAGGTCATCGGTGTAGTCGAGATCTTCAAGATTGAATGCTGGATTTTTACTTTTCCAGCGCCTAGTAGAGAAGCTTATATAGAACAATTAAGTATAGTAATGGCAGCAGAAGACAGTCCTGTCTGACATAATATGACAACTCTATTGTGCTTTAAAATGGTGGCAGTATTTAGGAGGTGCGGAATCCTCTAATCTAAAAGATTAAGCCAAATATATTCGCCGTAGCAGCCAGTATAGAAGAGGACCCATAAATACCAATACGGCTCCAATCAGCTGAAATTCACCAATAGCTAAGCCTCTATCCTATAGAGTCCATAATATTAAATTTATTTTGAAACCAAAAATCAGCGCCAGCGAAGACGAGACGAAAAGATTTCGAGTCAAAAAAAGTTTAATTTCTTCCGCCTTTGTTTTTGAAGCCAAATCTTGGACTGTTTCTTGCCGTCATTACTATTCTTGATTGTTCTCCTTAAGGTTCTATGCTAGGCGCTGGAAAACTAAAAAGCACAGCATTCAATCTTGAAGATCTCGACTACGCCGATGACCTCAGACTGATCTTGTCTCGTCACACGGATTTGCAGGAGTCATCAATCTTATCTGAAAATTTGGATTTGCTTAAACTTTAGTAGAGTGTATAAAAACAATAAAATTTTATATCGAATGAAGTGTGCTTCTGGATTATTGTCAAACTTTAACTTAATTCTCGTACTTCCAGTTTCGTCAGTCTCAAACTGAAACTTCAAGGAAGTAGTCAAAATATAAATTTTACACATAAGTAATAATAATAATATAAGGAAAATTGTAAAAGTTGCAGTCTTTGTACGAGTTCTTTCTCAATCATGGGAAACGAAGCAAGCAGAACTGCCCAAAATATAGATGAGAAAGAATTACAAGACTTTGACAAAAAGTTTATTCGAAATCTTCCAGAGTTCAACAACAATGAAGAGCTTAAATTATGTTGCCTGCCGGAATGGGGCAAACTGACACCTGAAGAAAAAGACTTCTTCAAGGTAAGAAGGACTCATGTCCCGCTTAAGCCAACTATCTAATATTCCCTTTTAAATAGGATGGACCCAGTCGCTATCAAAATCACGGACCTAGCGGATCTGCTAAGCCACGGCAGGCTAAAGCTAAAAAGGTCCGTGTAAGCGCCAAGCCCTACGACAGGCCGGAGAAGCCCAAGAATAACAACGAAGCTACAAAGGCCCCGGACAACTGCAACCGTTTAGCCATTGGAACCATAAACAGCTTCCTTAATGTTTAATGTTGTATCTTAGTTTTGTTTCCAAGTTTTTGGATTAAAATATTTTGGTAACCCGTTTACTTTGTTTTGTTTGTTTGTTTATTATTTACTCAGATACGAGGTTACTTACAGATTTGATTACGATATCTTCGTAAAAATACGAAAAAGGACAGTTTGTACCAAAATCGTTTTTTTGTAGTGATTGGTCTATATAATATTGTCAACCAATGGCGATAAGATTTGCCATTTTGGCACTTCTTATTAAAAACAAAATATATAATCCAAACCATATTGGAAGTGCCCAAGTGCTCTGTTTTCTGGGCTTTTCGAATATAATGACCCATTACCAATGGCGTCTCAACGGGTGGTTTTCTTGAGCAGACTCCCCAAATGTTAAAAACATGGGCTGATAGTTTTCTCCGAGCTGTGGTATATTTTTATATAGATATGCGCTTTAAAGTGGAAAGCCCCACCTATGACCAAATCCTGGTTACTCGTCGGCCATTTACGAAATTAAAAAAAAAATGGCGTACGTAAAGTCGGGCGCGGACGACTTTAGGATACCCTGTACCACTAGCTTGTAATAAAGTCCGATTTCTTCACAAAAAACCAAAAACAGAAGAATTTTTAAGCAAAAATTTTTTTGACCGATCGTTCCTATGGGAGCTATATGATATAGTCAACCGATTTCAATAAAATTTGACACAGTGCTTAAATACCTTAAAAAAGATATGTTAATTTATTTCAAATATCTTTACAAACAAACAAAACACATCGAAGTTTGTATAAAAAACGTGTTTTTTGGACCGATTGGTCCTATGGGAGCTATATGATCTAGTCCAACGATTTGGATTAAATTTGTGTACAGTGCTTAGGAACTATAAAATACTCACGAATGTCAAATTTTGTCCCAATATCTTAACAAACAAACGAAACACAACAAATTTTGTTAAAAAATCGATTTTTGGAAAATCGGACCTATGGGAGCTATATGATATAGTCAACCGATTTTGTTCAAATTTGGCACATTGCTTAAGTGGTCTAAAAATTTCCAAACGCCAAATCTGGTTACGATATCTTAATTAAAAAACGAAATATAGCGAACTTTTCTTTAAAAAAGTTATTTTGGCCGATCGGTCCTATGGGAGCTATATGATATAGTCAACCGATTTTGATCAAATTTGGTACTGTGTTTGGGAACTATAAAAAACTTTCGAATACCAAATTTGGTTACGATATCTTTATAAACAAACGAATTATTCATCTAAAACGCTTTTTTTTGTCGATGTCGTCTCAAACACCCCTATGGGAGCTATATAATTTAACCCCGATATCAAAAAAATAAAATAAACTTGCCTCCTATGGAATAATATGGGATCTAATGTGAAGTTTGGTAACTCTAGCTCTTACCATCTCTGAGATCTAGGCGTTCACACGGACGGACGGACGGACGGACAGACGGACGGACGGACGGACAGACGGACAGACGGACAGACGGACATGGGTATATCGACTTCTCTATTCACCCTGATCATATTTTAGGTAACTTTGGGATGTCTCCGACGTCTCCTTCTATATGTTACATACATTTTCAGCTTGCACAAACTTAATATACCCTTAGTACCATACGGTACAGGGTATAAATATATGTGCATTGTAAGAAGCCGGAAATGGCTTAATGTGCCTAAGCTAGTTAAAGTACAAAAACTATATCCAATTATTTTCATAAATAACTGAAGCAGCTATGTTGAAAAGCCAAAGAAAAACATGGATGCGGCCATGGTACCCCCGTCAAGAACTAAATTCTGTAAGACAAATATAAGTTTTATCAAATATTTAGGAGAAAATTCATTAAAAGTTATTTACAAAATATTTATTAAATATTGGAAATAAAATATAGCATATAAAAAAATCTAAATAAATAAAAAAGAATTTCCGTTCGTTAGTCTCGCTATAACTCGAGAACGGCTGAACCGATTTGGCTAATTTTGGTCTGGAAATGTTCGTGGAAGTCCAGGGAAGGTTTAAACGATGAGAAAATATAACAAAATTGCGAGGAAAATACTAAAAACGACAGTTTGATTTTCAATACAAACTGTTTTTACCTGTCAAACGTTTGATTGATGTTCATGTATCCCTAATTAGTCTGTGTTCATAATAATGACAACTTCATAGCAAATTATGTAAATATACTCTCGGCAAGGGCTTCAATAAAAAAAAAGAGGAAATAATAATTACCTGTTTGACCCCTTGGAGGGGCATAAGGGATCTCTATAAATAACTGTTCGAACAGAACAGGGACCTATAGTTTATACCCGAATCCGAACGGTGGTGTCTTTAATTAATAGAGACTTTCTATGGCAAATAGCGTCTTTGAGCTAGCGATGCCAGTACAGGCGAGTACGCCACCGACGCACAGTGGCTCGGAAACTGAAAATCCGTTGCAAAAATCATATCTTCTAAACAAATTGAGATATTTTTATGAATTAAATTGCAGTTACAAGAAATATGTTCAGGCTTTAAAAAAAAAAAGTACTCATATGTGATGATACGATATTTGAGAGCTGCGCAATATGTTGTTGAAGTTGGATTTTGTTGCCTGTGCCATATTTATGAAGAAAATTTTGATGATAAACGTTTTGTTCATAATATTGTTATATCAGTAGTTTTTTGTAAAATAATCATCCACATTTACATTTGGGAGGTTATCTAAACGACTAAGCACTGCTTTTGAATAACTTTTCAATTCTGTTATGGATCCCACATGTCTAAGGGATGCAACTAGTGGATCTGAAAAGGCTGCCAACATTTTGTATATATGCAACATATATCCTTTGATCTTGATATTTTATAAGTATTTACGGTCTGAATTTTTTATAATCCTTGTTTCTTGATTCCTGGGCACCTTCTGACATCTCCCCAATGAGTAGGCAATGATATTCTATTAAAGATTGGACAGTTGCCAAAATTTTTTGAAGTGTGGAAGCTAGTTTCTTTCCCGGATATTTTTCCATTACCAGCTTTGCAGTCTTAGTTGCATATTCACCAAATTTGCTGCCGTTTATTTTTTCCTTGCTGTTGAGAATATTTAAAATAACCAATCTTTTGATAATTTCTTGAGCCACTCCAGTTTTTTCTGATGTAGTTTTGAATTTGGCGGTGTGGGTATGTTTTCTTTAATCCTTTTAAGTCGCAAAGGGCTGCCATCGGCAACCGCTTATGTGAGAGGCATCCTAGTTTTTTCATCGTCCTACCTTTTTTTTTATAGAACCTCCGAAAGATAATTCGTTGCTATATCGACTGTGGCATCGGCAAGTTTTCTCTTTTGAATAAAATTTGAGCACTCGTCCAAACATTTTGTAGGTCTCTGTTTCGGTGCGTAGACGATCTTCTGACATATTTTCAATAAGGGTAAGTCCTTTTAGCCAGTTTTCGTTTTTCTTACTAAAATTTTCTTGATTGCGATTAGAGTTTTGCCACTTTGTTTTTATTTTGGCATAAATTAGACTAAGTTTGCTTTGTAAGGTATCAAACTTCTCTGTATTTGCTTTCTCAACATTAAGTTCCTTTCTGAAGGCCGAAACGAATTCCTTCTCGTTTAGTTTTTGAACAACTCGAATAATTTTACGTTTTTCAAAGACAGCGTTATACTTACAAAATCACTGCCTACGAATTATATTTAAAAATACTTTTTACAGCAATTTGTGTTCTTATAAAATCAAAACAAAACTATGATGTTTCTGAAGTATTAAGGCAATATATACAATTTTTAGGCCTATATCCAGAAAGCGTGTAGCAGGAACAAATTAAATTACATTAAATGTTTTAGAACTACCTGGAAACACAAAAAAAATTGGATGAAAAATCCTTTTTCTTAAATGTTACAGGCTTTCAAGTGAAAATATATGCAAAAACCTCTAAATTTAGTTGCTGATTTCTTCTTATACCTGCGGCAGCAATTTTTGGAGTTGGGTTTCTACGCTTTTACTTGTCTTACAGCCATAGACGCAAAAAAACGCATACAATTTTTTTAGAGCAGGTAAATTACTGGCCAAGACATCTGTATTAAAATAAAAAATGTAATTTTTGAAAAATTATATTTTTTTCCTAAGTTGAAAAAAGTGTCCCAAATATAGTGGTACAGGTAAACGCAAGTATTGAAAAAACTAGAAAAGATATAACGTCATATTTTCCTTCATTATATTTAAATTGTATATACCTTTTTATAGAAATCAAGAAAATTGCAATTGGATTCATCGTTTTTTTACAAAATAACCTTAAACATGCATTTTTATTTAAAAATTTTAGATTTTTTTTATAGTTGAAAAAATTCTCAACTTTGAGCGGCTGTAGCAATTAAACTTTTCTTCCGAATTGAATAAAAATTGTATATTCTTGATCCTTGGAAAGTTCTAAATCAGATACATGTATTGATTTTATGAAACGTTTACTTCGAAATTTTGATTTTTTCAACGCTTTTGCGGCTGCCGTGCCACTGCGCGGCGGCTAAAAATAAAAGGGAAAATACATGGGAATAATTTTACTATATAAAATTTCTTTTATTATATATGCATATAAATCTACTGCGCTGTTGCCCGCATTCAAGAAGCATTCACGCAGAGCAGACGAGTTTTGCCATTTTACTTATCGATTTGCATTTTGGACATCGATATTTAAATTTGACACCTGCTGCAGTGCGCAATCGAATTAATCAACATTTATTTACATATTTACTTTACTGCATTAGCAACAGTTGCAGCGCAGTTGGCAGCGCAGTCGCTGCAGGCCTAAGACTAAGAACATAGCAAAAAAGAGAATCAAAAATAGTCAATCACGCGACGCAGTCGGTTCGAGCTGCAATTGTTATTGCAAATTTATATATTTACGAGTTACAAAATATGTTTTTATTATGTAAATTTAAATAGTGTAATAAATGAAATAAAATTAATTAAGTGCGCGCGCAGATGCAAGTTTTTTTTGTTGTTTTTTTATGTGCAATAAGAGTTGTTTACATGTAAATGCAAGCACATATATGCATACACTGCGTGGGTGTGTTGTTATTGTTGTTTTTGGTTTCTTTCTTTAAGTTAATGGAGCAAGCGCATGCTGTGCATAAATTTGAGAAGCTGCGCACGTTGCTGCTTGCAAGTTTTTTTTTTTTTGTATGTGCAATAAGAGTTATACATAAGTGCATGTGTGGGTGTGAAAAGGCCCGCGTGAATTTTGTCTTTTTTTTTTGTTATTTTTTTAAGTGTATTTTAAGCTATTAGAGCAAGTGAGTATGCAAAAGCTGCGCGCGCATATAAGTCAAGTTTTCGTTGTTGTTTTTGTTGTGCAGTGAAAGTTGTGTGAGTGTGTGTGTGTGAAGAGATATACATATAATATATATAATTCCCTGTTAGACCCCTTGGAGGAGGGGCTTAGGGGATCTCTATTAATAACTGTTCGAACAGAACAGGGACCTACAGTTTATAGCCGAATCCGAACGGCGGTGTCTTTAATTAATAGAGACTTTCATGGCAAATAGCGTCTTTGAGCTAGCGATGCCAGTGCTAGGCAAATGCACCAGTGCTACTGCGGGGAATCGAGACCACCGACCTTCGGTTTTAGAGGCGAGTACGCTGCCACTTAAGCCACCGACGGCTTAAGACGGCTCTGAAGAGATATGCAAGAGTAAAATGTTTTAATTTTTTTTGTCTATTAAAGGCAATGAATGGCAAAAGCAAGGTAAGTTAAAAGCAAGGTTAGTTAATCAGTTTGTTCTGTCCTTTTTGTTTTTTTCATAACGTACAATAGAGGCCAAAAGTATTTTGATATAAGAAAAATTACACTGATTTGGTAATATCTAATAATTTATTTGATGAAAAATTTTAACAAAATTTAATGAGAAAGGTACTATTTTTAACTTACAAAAAACGGATACATTTATTATTTTTAATGTAATGGTTTAGAAAATAAAAATTATTTATCACAAATGTTACTGGTCAAAGGTATTTTGACGATACACAACTCTTAAATGCCATTATGGCCAATAAGTCAATAATTATTGTTGCCGTTGAGCTTATTATGGCCACGTTGCTGGTCATTGTTATTTTCTTTTGATACTCTATACCTTATGGAGTATATTAGAAATCAGATGGGATTTTTAAACAGCGTTACGAAACTAACAACAAAACTTTTTGGTCGAAGATTTTTTCAAGAGATTTGAATAAATTAACGTAGAAAATAATATTTTGGGTCTTATTTTTATATATTATAAAACTTGGAGGCTACGTCCCCTGCTCGCTTCAAAAAATATTTATATTTTCAAAAAATTCGGTAAACACTTAATCATTTTTCTTTGTTACGTCAACTTTTCGATTTTTTCAAAATTATTCTGCTTTTTGTGGAACAAATCAAAGTTCTTAAAAATCGGTCCAGCCGTTTCTGAGTTATAATTGGTGTACGCGACTTTAATTTATAAGTATAGTCCTGGCACCTTTGAAACAGATGCGCCTTGATGCATGCCAAAAGATAATATGATAAATAGATAATAAAATGAGTGAGTGTAAAAAAATTTAGTTTGGAAAGCGAAAAGCCTAAAGCGAATACACAAGCTTACAAATTAAAGAGTCATCGAGGGAACAAAGTTTCGTATAAAAGTATTTTTTAGGATTATTTTGGGTAGAGAAACACGAAAATTACAATAATTTTTTTTTTAAATGCCCAAAAACGTGTTTTTTGAAGAAATCTTCAAAACTGTGCTTAAGACCAAAAAGGTTGTTATATTATATTTGTGTTTCTCAAACCAAAATAACCCAAAAAAATATTTTTTTCGAAGGTTTTGTACCAGATGTACCGCAGAATATCGAGCTGCAAAAATAAATACTTCCCGAAATCAACTGGGTAAGAATAAGAATTTAGAAATAAATATAAAATATTTTACATAAAGTTAATACATTATACATTATATACATCTCTAGACATCGTTTGACTAACCTAGGAGAACCAGCGTTTGTCGGTCTAGAAGAGGTGGCCCAGGCTGCAAGTTGGTCGGGTACTTAATTTCGCCAAAAAAGTAAAATTTTTAACCGACCATCACTTCGCGTAATAACCTCAAATCTGGCACAGCTAAGGACCAAAAGGTCTATGCTAGGCTGCACTCTGTTGTGGCCGGCCAGTGTAACCTAACCTAACCTAACCCTATGGGAGTTTTTTCGGTAAAATACTAGCAACTATTTGATTACGATATCCTTATAAAACAAAATCTTTACAATCCACTGGTTTTTATATAAAAAAAATTATTTTGGCCAATCGGTCCTTTGGGAGTTATATGATATAGTCCACCAATTTTGATTTTTATACCCTGTACCGTATGGTACCAAGGGTATATTAAGTTTGTGCAAGCCGAAAATTTATGTAACATATAGAAGGAGACGTCGGAGACACCCCAAAGTTTCCTAAAATATGATCAGGGTGTATAGAGAAGTCGATATACCCATGTCCGTCTGTCCGTCCGTCCGTCCGTCTGTCCGTCTGTCCGTCCGTCCGTCCATCCGTCCGTCCGTGTGAACGCCTAGATCTCAGAGATGGTAAGAGCTAGAGTTACCAAACTTTCACATTAGATCCCATATTATTCCATAGGAGGCAAGTTTATTTTATTTTTTGATATCGGGGATAAATTATATAGCTCCCATGGGGGTGTTTGAGACGACATCAGACAAAAAAAAAAGGTTTTAGATGGATAATTCGTTTGTTCATGAAGATATCGTAACCAAATTTGGAATTTAAAAGGTTTTTATGGTTTCCAAGTACTGTACCAAATTTGATCAAAATCGGTTGACTATATCATATAGCTCCCATAGGATCGATCGGGCAAAATAACTTTTTGAAAACAAAATTCGCTATATTTTGTTTTTTAATAAAGATATCGTAACTTCAGATTTGGCGTTTGAAAATTTTTAGGCCACTTAAGCAATGTGCCAAATTTGAACAAAATCGGTTGACTATATCATATAGCTCCCATAGGTCTGATCTTCCAAAAAATCGATTTTTTAACAAAATTTGTTGTGTTTCGTTTGTTTGTTAAGATATTGGGACCAAATTTGATATTCGTAAGTTTTTTATAGTTCCTAAGCACTGTACTAAATTTAATCCAAAATTAAAAAAAAAATTATTATTAAAAGAAATGAATTTTAATTAATAAACAAAATATAAATTTAAAAAATAAAACATTGTTTTTAATAAAAAAATATTTTTGTAATTTTCTTAAAGTTCTCCGAAATTGGAAAAAAAAATGAATCTCCGTACTCCGAAATTCAAAATTGCGTAAGCATTTTCAAGAAGTTTTTAACATTTTTTTTTTAGAATAACTTAAATTTTCCGAAAAATTATATCCGAAATTGGCAAAAATAAATACTCCAAATATTTTTAACTTTAACAATTAATGTACTAATTATTAACATCATGCCATCAAAAATTGTTTTTTTAATTAGCTTATTTGCTACTTATTAAAATTGAAAAACAAAATTTTTTTTATAAATTATAATTTAAGAATATTTATACTTTTTTTTGACAAACTTTATTTTTTTATCGATAAAATTTTTTGCAATTGAAAAAAAAGCCGTACGTAAAGTCGGTCGCGGCCGACTTTGGGATACCCTGTACCACTAGCTTGCAATAAAATCCGGTTCCTTCATAAAAACCCAAAAACAGAAGAATTTTTAAACAAAAATTTTTTTAGTCAACCGATTTGATATAGTCAACCGATTTCGATCAAATTTGACAAAGTGCTTTAATATTCCCTGAAAATAGTTTCAAACATGCCGTTCTAAAATAACAGATGATAAGTCTACCGTTCTCCGAAATCAGGAATACTTTTTGTAAAAAACAATACGCCACTCCATCCACATTCCAAAAGAATACAGTTTAGGAAGGTATTCTTTACAATTATAGGCATTTCGATAAATTTTTATTATTTATATATAGACTGCAGTGCGATCCGATTAGGATAAGAAATTATATAAAAAAACAACGTCGAAAAAAATCAAATTTATTTTAAGAAGATTTTTTTATTCTTATTTTATTATCGATGCAGACCGCCCAACCCCCAATCGATTTACCGTGTCATCTTCTGCACCCCTCAATATATGAGTTGGATATTTACCCCATATACTTTAAATTGATTTTTGACGTAACTCTCGGTTTTCATAAAAGTCGGTACAAATTTGCAGAACTTGTAGGTATTTATTTAGTTTGCACCAAAAAAATAATGTACTAATTAAAAAATTCTCAAAAGGAATATGCAGGAATACCATTTTTTCGAGAAAAAGGTAAAGGGTATTTTACTGGCAGGCAACACCTCAACTGTTATAAAATTTTAATTAATATATATATGTATATAAATTTTAATGAATTGTCTCCTAAATATTTAATAAAACTTATATTTTTCTTAAAGAATTTAGTTCTTAACGTGGGTCCCATGACCGCACCAATGTTTCTCTTTTGCCTTTAAACGAACTATATCAGTTGTTTATGAAAATAGTTGGATGCAGTTTTTGTACTTTAAATAGCATAAGCCCCTTAAGTCATTTACGGCTTCATACAATGAACATCATTTTTTTTTAAATTTGGTAAATGGCAGACGATTATCCAGGATTTAGTCATAGGTACGGTTTTCCATTTCGTAGCGCATATCTATATATATCTCTGATAAATCAGAGCTCGCAAAAACCTATCAAGCAATGATTTCAACTTTTGGGGAGTCTGCTCAAGAGAACCAGCCGTTGAGTCGCCACTGGCAATGGGGAACCAAGTTTTGCCATCATTTTCGGGAAGCCTATAAAAGAAGAGCATTTGGGACATCCAATATGGTTTTGATTACATATATTGTATTTAATAAGTAGTGCTTAGGTTCACCCAAAGTAGCAAATCTAATCGCTAATACGTTTTTGGTACAAACGGTCCTCTTTCGTTATTTAACAAAGATATCGTAATCAAATCTATAAGTAACTCCGCGTCTGGGCAAAAAAATAAATAAACAAAACAAAGTAAACCGAATACAAAATATTTTAATTCAAATTAAATTCTCACAAGGCAACAAAATTTGGCAACAAAACTGCGACATCCACATAAAACAGGACATCGCACAATTTCAACAAAAATCTTCCGAGTAACTTATTTTATCGCCAAAGCTACAAACCGTCATGGTGCTAAAAATTGGAATAGCTTAGCATAAAACTAAAAATTAATTGTATTTAAATTTTACTTGTTTGCAATAAGCCTGTTTCTCCTCCTGGGAGAGCTCAGTCCACGTCTTCATGCAATCTTTGGCTAATGTTTTGGGTTCCATCTCCTGATTATCTTCCCGTTGCTTACGCAAGAAATTAAGAAATCCATTTCTGGTACCAATTGGTGGTAAGCGGTTGCAATTTTCTGGCTCTTTTGAAGCATCTGTGTTCTTCTTTGGCTCTACCGGCCTGTCGTACGGCTTGGCCCTTACACGGACCTTCTTGGCTTTGGCCGTACGTGGCCGGGTAGATCCGCTTGCTCCCTGATTTTCGTTGAGATTGGCGCTGCAAGTGGGACAATCCTATTTGAAACGGAATGTTAGTAGTTGTTCTTAGCTGGACATGACTCCTACTTACCTTGAAACAAGATTTCACTACTGCAGACAATTTGCCCCATTCCTGCGCGCACCGTTTTTTTAATTCTGCTTCACTTAGGTCTGCATAATTTGCACTCAGCAGTCTTTCAAAGACACGAAATCCCGGCTCTTCTTTAACTTGCTCATATTTGCTGTCGTTGCTGCCCATTATTGAGAAAAAAATATGGGAATTTAAATTTTTATTTTATGAAAATGCGACTACTTTCGTCGTTTTAGTTCGAGACTGACGAAACTGGAAGTATGAGAATTAAATAAGGGTTTGACAATAAGCCAAAGGCACACTTCATTCGATATCAAATTTTGTAAAGTGATTTTGTACACTCTGCTAAAGTTTGTGCAAATTCAAATTTTCAAATAAGATTGCTTATGACTCCTGCAAATCCATGTAACGAAGCAAGATCAATCTGAGGTCATCGGTGTAGTCGAGATCTTCAAGATTGAATGCTGGATTTTTACTTTTCCAGCGCCTAGTAGAGAAGCTTATATAGAACAATTAAGTATAGTAATGGCAGCAGAAGACAGTCCTGTCTATTGTGCTTTAAAATGGTGGCGGTATTTAGGAGGTGCGGAATCCTCTAATCTATATTATTTAAAGATATAAAGTATTTTGCATAATGTATGTGGTGGCCAATGATAGTTTTGACAATTATTATGCTCTAGAAGCTGTTAAAGAAACCCATCAGTTTATCTTAAGCCACAAAACCAGCAGGAGATGGGTGAAAAGATTGAGCCAAACATATTCGCCGTAGCAGCCAGTATAGAAGAGGACCCAGAAATACCAATACGGTTCCAATCAGCCGAAATTCACCAATAGCTAAGCCTCTATCCTATAGAGTCCATAATATAAAATTTATTTTGAAACCAAAAATCAGCGCCAGCAAAGACGAGACGAAAAGATTTTGCGTAAAAAAAATTTTTATTCTTCCGCCTTTGTTTTTGAAGCCAAATCTGGGACTGTTTCTTGCCGTCATTACCATTCTTATTTCTTCTCTTTAAGGTTTTATGCTACGCGCTAGAAAAGTAAATATCCAGCATTCAATCTTGAAGATCTCGACTACATCGACGACCTCAGATTGATCTTGCTTCGTTACATGGATTTGCAGGAGTCATAAGCAATTTTAGCTGAAAATTTGGATTGCTTAAACTTTAGCAGATTGTATAAAATCACTTTAAAAAATTTGATATCGAATGAAGTGTGCCTTTGGCTTATTGTCAAACCCTTACTTAATTCTCATACTTCCAGTTTAGTCAGTCTCAAACTGAAAATACAAGGAAGTAGTCCAAATATAAATTTTATAAATAAGTTTTAAAATTGTAAAAATTGCAATCTTTATACGTGTTCTTTCTCAATAATGGGGAACGAAGAAAGCAGAACTGCCCAAAACATAGATGAGAAAGAATTACAAAACTTTGACAAAAAGTTTATTAGAAATCTTCCAGAGTTCAACAACAATGAAGAGCTTAAGTTATGTTGCCTGCAGGAATGGAGCAAACTGACACCTGAAGAAAAAGACTTCTTCAAGGTAAGTAGGACTCATGTCCGGCTTAAACCAATTATCTAACATTCCCTTTTAAATAGGATGAACCCAGTCGGTATCAAAATCACGGACGTAGCGGATCTGCTAAGCCACGGCAGGCTAAAACAAAAAAGGTCCGTGTAAGCGCAAAGCCATACGACAGGCCGGAGAAGCCTAAGGATAACAGCGAAGCTACAAAGGCCCCAGACAACTGCAACCGTTTAGCCATTGGAACCATAAAGAACTTCCTTAATGTTTAATATTGTATCGTAGTTTTGTTTGCAAGTTTTTGGATTAAAACCTTTTAAACCGATATCTTTCTTTAAGTTATTAGATGCTGTGCATAAGTGTGAGAAGGTGCGCACGCAACTGCATGCAAGTTTATTTTATTTTTTTGTTTTTTATGTGCAATATGAGTTATACATAAGTGCATGTGTGGGTGTAAAAAGGCACGCGTGAAATTTGTCTTTTTTTTTTGTTATTTTTTTACGTGTATTTTAAACCTTTAGAGCAAGTGAGTATGCAAAAGCTGCGCGCGCATATAAGTGTAAGTTTTCGTTGTTGTTGTTTTTGATGTGCAGTGAAAGTTGTGTGAGTGTGTGTGTGTAAAGAGATACGCAAGAGTAAAATGTTTTAATTTTGTTGTTGTCTATTAAAGGCAATGGATGTAAAAAGCAAGGTTAGTCCGCGTTTTCATTGCATGCAATTGTAAAAAAAATCAGTTTGTTCTGCCCTTTTTTGTTTTTTTTTATAACGTACAATAGAGGCCAAAAGTATTTTGACATAAGAAAAATTACACTGATTTGGTAATATCTAATAATTTATTTGATGAAAAATTTTAACAAAATTTTATGAGAAAGGTACTATATTTAGCTTACAAAAAACGGATAAATTTATTATTTTTAATCTAATGGCTTAGAAAATACAAATTATTTTTCACAAATGTTACAGGTGAAAAGTATTTTGACTATACACAACTCTTTAGGAAAAGAAGAAAAAATACGATTTATTCAGCATAGAACAAAAACTGGTGCCTGTAAAGTCGGTTTTACGGGCGAAGATTTTACGTGACAACTCCTTTCTTAATTTCATGAAATATGCGTATAATCTTGATTACGTATCAAACGTTTCTAAGTCAACTACGTTAAAAGAAACAACAATCGACTTGACTTTCGCAAGACACATTACAGCAGAAACACTTTCTGGCGGTGGTGTGTGGAACAACGAAAGATACTGCAGACGTTGACGGCACGATATCCTCCGTCTCCATTGATGTACTGGACGTTGAAGGCATTTGCTCGTCCGTTTCCATTGCTTTAAGAGTGGTGATTCCTGTTGAACATTTGAAATTGAATGGATGAATTTTTAATTTTAAAGAATCAATTTGAAAATCAAACGAGCTACTAACCTGTTTTCCCTTTGCTTTCTTTTGCAAAATCGATTATAAACCAATTGGCACAATGCGTGTATTGACTTATGTACAAGTACACCAGCAGCAATGTGTACGCGTGTGTGTGAGTGTCGCTTATGTACAAATTGATTTCCGTGTTTGTCGCTCCCCACGCCGTTTCGTTTGTACGAACACACACAAAAACAGCTGCGATTAATTTTTACCGCGGCGTCGCCTTTGTTGTTGCCCTTCGCACTTAATACGTTGGCCTAGGTTTATTTTATATATGTATTGTTGTATATACTTTAAGCGCAACTTTGTCTATTGTTAATATAACTTACTATTAACTCTTATAATGTTTTATATAACAATAATGAAAAACTATAAGTTTGGTAATAACCGCGATGGACCGTAGCTCACTGAAAACACAAAGCAAGTGACGCGACGCTGTATCAAGTGTTTTTTGCAAAGCAAAAGGAATAAGCAATAGTAAAAAAAGGTATAAACGAATGGTTTGACAGAAGAAAGGCCGAACTATGCTTGTTAGTAGAGATGCCAAAACTATCGATAGACTATCGATAGTATCGATAGTATGGGATAGTATAATCGTTACGATTATTTATCGTTAGATTTTTTCAATGGTGCCTCCCATACAAACCTAATTTAAGACGTTGTCACGTCAAAAACTAATAAAATATAAATCCTCCTTTAACGTCTATGACCTTTTGCAAGCTTACTGGCATTGATCTTATCAAATTTTGCAATGTTTCAAGTGAAATATCCTTCCAAAGGCCTTCGACTTTTGAAATTGTCTCATGTCTTGTTGTTGTTAACTTTCTTTTTATATAAGCCCATACGTTCTCTATTATGTTTAAATCAGGACTTTGCGATGGCCAATCTAATGTATTTTCTTCCATTTCTCTTAAAAAATTGGGTATCATGTGAGACTTGTGACATGGAGCATTATCCTGTTGCAAGATAAAAGATTGTCCAATGAGTCTATCACGTGGTCATTTAAGACACGTAAATATTTATCTTGATTCATTGTACCATCGATTGGTATAAAATTGCCCAAGCCATTAAAGCTCACACATCCCCAAAACATAACCGAGCCTCCACCATGTGGTACCCATTCGCACACTTGCATAATTTTTTTCGAATATTCACGGGTAATCTACAATACATTTTTTTTTCGATCCATGGTATTCGAAAGAACTTTCATCAGTCCATAATACGCATTCCCAAAACGATAAAGGCTTATTTAAATGTAATTTATCAAATTCTAAACTTATTTTTTGATGAAATTAAAGGATTTGGAGTAAAAAAATTAGCTTCTTTTAACCGTCTTTCAACTGTTTTTCGACTAATTGATATATTATATTGTTTATTGACTTCAATTGATGCAGCTTTGGGAGTCATTAAGACATCCTACTTAAATTTTCCGAGCACAATGCGGACCTTGATGCTGTTTTGCGTGGTCTTCCCGATCTGGGTCGTTTTTATGATAATTTTGTCTGGAATCCCTCTAGCTCGAAGTGCCATCCAAATTCCCTATCAAAGGTGTCAAACGCTTTCAGAAAATCTATGAAAACTAAATATAACGTAGAGTTGACTTTCTCATATTGCTCTACGATAATATGTACAGTATTTATTAGATATATACAAGATCTTTGAGGGCGAAATCCAGCTTGATATCTACGTAGAACGTTGTTAAGTGGCTCGAAAATGCGGCTTAGTATGATCTGGTTGAGGATTTTTATGTTGGTTGGCAGGAGAGAGATACCCCTCTAGTTAGAACATATTTGTCGGTTTCCCTTCTTCGGAATCTTGCTAATTACCAATTCCTTCCAAGATATAAAATATGTAGTCACCCTAATCATATTTTAGGTAACTTTGGTGTGTCTCCGACGACTCCTTCTGTATGTTACATACATTTTCGGCTTGCACAAACTTGATATACCCTTTGTATTCTACCATACGGTACAGGGTATAAAAATCTAAAGCAACTCTTTACCAGTAACAAAATTTAGTTTTTTTTTTTATTTTTTGTCAAAAAATCCGTCTCTCCAAAAAAATGTATTATTTATTTAGCATTTTTAATTTATATTTTTATTAAGAAGAAATTAATTCCAAATTATAAAATATTTGTAGCCAGAGCAAAAAAGGCCTTCAAACTGCCTATAAATATATTTGTGAAAATATCAGAACTTCGGCCAAAATATGACAATCTGCTAATTCGTTTTAACGCAGTCCTGGCAGAATTTATATTTAATTATCGATCTTGAGATTATTTTATAAGAATTCTATTTTCTATTGTGACAAATATACAACTATAATTTTCAAGCTATTAAATATATTTTTTAATCTTCAAATGCAATTTTGACATGAATGTTGAAGACGCATCTCAGGTTGAAATTTAGATTTAATTTTTTATTTGCTTATATATATTACAATAAGTTTGATTAAGATTTAATTAAAAGTATAAAATTTATTTTTAATTATGCCTTCCTAATGTTAACACTTTGTAGATAGAAAAATCATGAAGTTAATTGGAATCTTTTATAATTCTAGGGGGCTACACCACCTGCTTGCTGGGTCCGCCTTCGGTGCGAATGTGGTGAGTACCTTTTTATAGTGTTTCTCATATTTTTTTAATAGCCAAAAAGTTAGAATTTAACAGGTTTTAAATCAATTATATGAAAATTAAATTTTGATTTTATTGAAAACTATTTACTATTTATATTGTAATCCCAAATAGAGCTCATTAGCCAACCAGTAAGCTGACGTTATTAAAAATTTTATTCCATTTGAGGGCGGAATTTTTAACAATACTTTCTTACTTAATCTTTATTATACAATTACAGAGTTCTAGATTTAACCGTTTGGGATTAGTCTTATAATGAAATATAAGCCCTGTTCCCAATTCCGAGTCTTCAAAGCTAAACAATACCATAGCACATCCTCGAATTGTTGAGTAAAAATTGTCCCACTTAAATTTTAACCCCATTTGGGTGAGGAATTTTCTAAAATCCAATCTTTAAACTATCCAAAAAAGTGAAAGGACTTTTCTGTAATCCTCAAAATAGAACATCCTCGTATTGTTAAACAAAAATATTGACTAGTCATAGCTCCCATATGGGGGCGGAATTTACCAAAATTCTTTCTTAATGATATAACGCACTCTAGATCCTATCATTTAGCAGCAAAAATATTGACTAGTCATTGCACCCATTTGGGGGCGGAATTTACCAAAATTCTTTCTTAATGATATAACGCGCTCTAGATCTTATCATTTAGCAGCAGTGTTGATCTGCCAGCAGTTTCTTCTCAGAGTTTTATTTAAACAGATATCATAGTGACACTATAATGGGATTTGGTACCCTAAAACCCCTTCGTATCTACGCTACTGTCTATATATGTAACTATATGTATAGCATCTACGAGTATCTGAATCTGCATATGTAAATTTCTATATATATCTCGTATGTGGCAACGTCTTAACAATTATGAGCTCGAAGTGTACATGAAATTTCCATTTTGGCACTTAAGTCAGCCAAAGTCAATTATAATCAACGACCCCTCCTCACCTAACCCCCTGACATGTCTCATCAGCCCCTTAACTCTGGCACACACTTAACCTTAACTTCTTTTAGCCCAAGGGTTGGGTTCAGTTGGGTTTTTGCCACGTTAAGACAATTGTTTTTTACATGTGAGTTGATGGCAGCTGCCAAGCCATAAAAAGGATTAAAAATTGTTCATGTGTGTGTATCTATGTGTAGTCCTTTGTGTGTGTGTGAGTGTGTGTGTTAGTGACAAGTCACTCACATAGATACATATATCTATATGCCCAAGACACAAGTCTGATTGGCAGCCTATTGAAGTTGGGTTTGTAAAGAAAATGGAATAAAATGTTACTACTAAGTAGCCAAGTCGGGGCTGGGTAAATATTATATAAGGCAGTCAAAATGTCAAGATAGTTTTCAAAAAGCCGCGAGCCAAATATAAATATAATATCAAGAAACTTTAAGAAACTAAAAAAAAAACCGTTAAGCTGATGGGTTTACTTTTAAGCTTAAGAATTATACCATAGCATTAGATTAGACCCCATGGAACTCTCTGCTCCCGTGGGAGGTAAAGGAAATTATGATGATAATGATTTGATTAGAAACCATCATATATTTAAAATCTATTGGAGGCAATATGATGATAAACTTGTTTCAACTTATAATACGTTCTCTGAAGTAAAGATTTTCATGCATTGCGATTTTTGAATCTTTTCTTATAAGACATTGAAGAAAATTTCTTAAATCTGTAACGACTACAGTCACCCATAAATTAAGACCACTAGCTTGGCCGCATTTCTGCTGAAAGATCTGAGAAATCGAGTTGAGTTTAAGTTGATATATATCCGATTCTCACGGGAAATATATATAATAGTACTTGTGAGGAAATTATACTGATTAATTGTGCTAAGTAGTTATTATAGAGCTATACCCAGAGAATAACTGAATTATTAGGTTTGCATCTTTGGATTTACTGTAAAAAAGTAACATATTTATTATTGAAATTTCTGCCCGTCGTTAGCGACTACTTTTGTTTCCATTTTTCTGGAAATTATAGGGTACCATTTTGAAAAATCGGTGAATCTTTTGAAACGACTCAGTTTTGACTTCTTCATAAGAGTGGAATTTCTGGTTTGCTAGATTGTATCCCGAGGATTGAACCCTATCGTAATCCGAAGCAGCAATATTTGGAAAGAACGGCGGGTGAGTTAGGACATCCCATTTAAGCGTGTCCAGTATATCTTGACCGGTCTGTTTGTCTGATCATTGTCATGCTAAAGGTTAACTTTGTCGGGTACTATGGTCATTTTCCTTCAATGATTGGCTCAAACTCATCATTTGTATTTTCATAATGAGTCCCATTGTTCGTCGTTATTTACAATTTCATACAAAAACTTCTCCTGATTGTTTGTTTGAATCAGCTGTTCACATGTGAAGAAACGCAGCTCAACATCTATCTGCTTTAAATCGCTTGGAGCCCGATTCCCTAGTCCATCAAGATTCTCTGACCGCCAAATGGGGATTCCACGGAGGCTTTTTGTGTCCTAGACTAAATCTGGAATTCGCTTCAAAAGAATAGTAAGAGCCCCACAAACTCTGTGTATGTGTTGGGATCTATGATGTTAATCTTTCTCATACGCTTGCTTAGCCTACTCACAAAAAGTATGTTCAGGTCTTTTTAAATCTACAGAATAGCACTTAAGACTGTGACCTTTGTATCATCTCTACATTGCATTTACTTGCAATGCCCCAGAGACGTATTCCCCAACTTATGACTTTATTTTGAAGAGAACATTATTTTATATTCTAGTCTAAGTGGAGAACGCATAATGTTTAATCAAGGGAGTTGTTTAGTGTTTTTTTCTGTTGTAGTTTTGGAACGTCTGTCCAGACGAGTCGTCAGATTTGTAGACTCGTTTTGAGTGGTATTGTAGCGTCTAGCTAGCGTGTATAGTGGCTTATAAAAGTTATGTATTTCGTCGACGGTTAGTGCGCATAACTGACATTTAAAGGATGTTAAGATTACGATCTAGAACACTCAAAAAATCAAATCAAAACTCTGCTATTATATGATTTCATACATTACTAAAAGTAGCCTTTTATAAGGTATTGGAGTAGAAGATCGTGCTAGGTTGAATGCGTTAAATATGACACAGCTGTACTCTCAATGTCCGTATGCAGTTCCAATATTTGTGTTAATGCTTTTCACTTTCTGAATGGTGGTACTTGGGAAGGATATTGCGACACAAGTTGCCAAACCAGAAGTAATTTAAAAAAAAACTTCAAAAGCGCGTAAGTACGCTGCTAGGTCTCTCTGAGGACTCCAGCGTTATATAATTTCTTTGCAATCATTTTGCGGATGGTTTCGAATCTGGAACCCCACAAATGTTGGAAAAATGGGCTGAACGTTTATTTTTGGGAGCTTTCTATATATACACTTCGAAGTTACGAACTAGGTAGAGAGCTTTGGTAATGGGAATACCAAGACTGCTTGATAAGCAGCGTGTTTCGGAAATATTCGGTTTGGTTGTACGATGATTATCGTATTGTATCCATTTTCCACCGCCAATGTTTATATAATGCAAATTAACTTTTTTATTTGGATTGGCAAAAACCATTTCACTCTTAAAAAAAAGTCAGGAAACATTCATTCTCTATTTCAGTTCATACAGAACCCATTTTCGTTTTTTTTTTATATATGTATTATTATTATTTTTTCCAACGAATTTAAAATCGTTTTTTTGAGTCTTTTTCTAGTCCAAGTTATTTTTGGCATTGAGACAAATCTTTTGCAAATAATATTCTTAATTCCCAGACCTAGTTTCACTTTCGATTTTCCGCTGAAACTTTGAACTACTCATTGCAAAATCTCTTACTTAATTAATTCTCACTATATTCAAGTATTTTTCCAAATAATACAAAATTTCACAGTGTTATTCGAACCAAATGGTGTGAACATCTCTTGCTAAATGATGAAAACTTATTTTACGCATATTTTGTAATTTTTAGGGTAGTTTTTCGAGCAATTTAGCGAAATCTTTGGAAAATTGTTATTAACGAAAATAAATTTTTGAGCTTAAATTTTTTTTTGTACTTTATATTTTGGGAAATTATATTTAATGTGTTAGCAAGAAATAATAAAGTAAGCTTGAAAAACTTATTTAAAGGACGTGCTTAGGAAAACGAAAACGAATCAATTTTGTTCGTTTTTGTTCTTGCGTGCTCCCAACTCCACTTTTTTAGCTGTGTCAATCTTTTCATATTTCCCCTCTTAGCACAGTTCTGAACCTTTCCACAATTGTAATTAAATTATGCCAGACATGAACCAATTACACAAGACGCGATCTACGTATGCTAAAAATTTGTTTGGAGCTGTGGATGCTATTTTTGGGTTGATTTAGAAAAAGAATTCTTAAAAGTATGTACTCTTTTTTATGAATATCGAACTTGGCATAAATTGAATCTCAAGATATAAGAGACTATTTATAAAATTATTTTTCTTTTAATAATGTGTTTTTATGAACATAATTTGCCAATTCTATGGGAATTCTATGCTCTTAGTCGGATTCAAATCACTTCAAAAATTAATTTTGTTGAGAAAGAAAATCTTTGGCACTTTATAAGATTCACTCGTTTTGGATAATTTTTCTGCAAGTATCATTAAATGGAATTCCAATTCTATGTGAATTCTATTCTCTTAGTCGGATTCAAATCACTTCAAAATTAATTTTGGTGAGAAGGAAAATCTTTGGCACTTTCTAAGATTCACCTGTTTTGGCCAATTTTTCTGCAAATATCATCATTTTGCAGAAATCATTTTTAAGCTCTAAATGCTAAATTTCCAAAACAAAATCCACATTTTTTGTTATATCCAAATAAATTTGTTATTCATTTTAAGCCTATCCCTTGCACTTTTCTCACCAACTCCCTTTTTAGCTTACCTTCTGTTCTATTCTCTCCGTTAATTCATTTAGCCCGCCCAAAACTTTGATCTAAAGCATATTTCTATAAATTTTCAAAGGTACATTGATATTATGCAAAGAATTTCATGGCAGACAACAAAGCCAGCCAGCCAGTCAGTCAGCCATTTAGCTGCTTTAAGCCATTTTGTTGAAAAATTTCACCCAACTGCTTGGTCCCAACTGATTAAGGAATTTCTCAGCCCCCAAGCCGCCTCGAAAGTAAGTTCAAAGTTTTTGCTGCTGCTTAAAAATGTACTTTCAAGCAGACGCTGCGGCGTGGGAATCCCAACGCCTGTTAAATTTCCTAGAAACTTATTAAAAATATATATATCATTATTATTAGAATTAAATAAAAAAAAAAGAGTCCCATCAAATTCCAATTTCGCTGTAATTAAAATGCGTGCAAAATTCATCAAATGGCTACAAAATGAATTCATGCAAAAAATAAATATATTTTAAAAATTAGCATAATAGTTTTATGTGTTTATATAATTTATGCGATATTTAAACAATGTGCAAAAAATCTACAATAATAATAATTACATTTGCACATAATATTATTTTAAAATAATTATGACAATGCACTAAAATTTATGATCATAAATATGGTCTAAACGTTTATTATGGTCAACGTTGCCTGATAAAAGTAATTAACGCCTATTCGTACAGCCCCCTGTCCACCACGCCCCCATAAACTCAAACTCAAAAATAAAATTTCTATGAAACAAATGGGATGGCCGCAGATTCGGGAAATCGTGACTGTCAGATACACTGTAATGTACTTTTTCAGACAGTTTATATTTGAAAATTATATTTTGGCCAATAAATCGGTAGATTTATGTAGAAAATTAAATAAAACATGTCAGCTGGATATATCACCTTGATTTCCGGAATTTATTCAGAAAATTCAATATATATATTTCCCTTCAAAGAATACCCCAACCAACATGAAAGCTGGATATATCACCTTGATTTCCGGAATTTATTCAGAAAATTCAATATTTATATTCCCCTTCAAAGAATACCCCTAACCAACATGAACTTAATTTCCGCAGCTTTTAAAAATATTTTCGAAAATATGGAAATATAGCGAAAGAATGAACGAATCTTTTTAGTTGTAAGAACCCGCCGAAAACCTGTTGGAGCTACGGTAAGTAAATATTCTTACCATTAATTCCTTGACAATTGAAGAATATTATTTATAGTAAATATAACTTAAATTAAATTTTCTTGCGGTTCTTGGCTCTACGTAAGAGTGCAAAAAGAAATAGTCATGCTATCCGCAAACACTTTAATGGAATCATTCTTATATAGATGATTATTCCATAACACGTCTGTAGGTAGATGCCAATTTCTTTGAAATTGACTTCTCTTCCGTCAGGATTTCTAAAAAATATTTATCTCAAAAAAAAAAAAAATCGAATCGTTAAAAAGTCGAACTAAAATGGTACATTGTAGAGTGTTCATAGGCTATGCGCACCCAACCATTCGCGAAATTCGGAGAACAAAGAGTTAGCCAAAAACGAAAAGAAAAACGTCATCGAACTCTGTCTTTTTTTAGCTCTGGAACACGAACCCTAATATTTTATTCGAATTCCACCAAATCGAATTTTTTATGTGATTTCAATCCGACTAGTTTGTTACAAGTGAGTGAAATCATTACAAGTCGCAAAATTGCGGCATAAATCCATTTTATCTTAGCTGCTATAATTTTTTAAATATTCTCTAATATTTTAAGACTCTATTGATGCCAATTTCCAGATCATTATTTATTAATAATTATTGGTAATAATTTTTTTTCTAAACCGAATTTTGGGCATTTGTTAACTTGGTTGTTGTCTTGCCTAAAATGCTCATGTCTTCAATAAATTTGCCTTTTAATAATAATAGCCTAGATATAGATAGATATTGGTAGCAAAAAATTTGGAAAATTATCAATATATATGTATAAAAAGAAACTTATGTTTTACGTGTTACGGATGTTCTCATAAACGAGTCGATGAATTCCAAATATGATTCTTGCGCGTATTAGAGGCTGTCAATACGGAGGCTTTAAGTCTATTGCGATGTGTTTGTGTGGATTGGTTCGTGAGCTATACGCATTTTTGCGAATATCGGTTATTGTGCCATATATCCAAAAACTGATAGTGTTGTTCATCAATGTTCGTGAATGGCGTATTGTATGCAACGTATCGAGAGGCATGTCAACAATATCCAATCCATATCAAATACGTTTTCTATTTGCGATTATTTTGCCAACATATTTCCATCAAATCCACCTGAAATGTGGATAAAAAATCAAGATTATTTATCAGAAGATATTTTGTTTCGAGTACGTCAAGCAAGACGTAATCCAGTGATGGAATTTACGCCGGAAGTTTACAATGAAGCTTTAATTCATATTGAAGATCTTGGCTTGGCGATGGCTAGTAAAACATTAGGACAATTGGGAATGCCGTCTCCTAATCGATCAACGCATGATGTATTTCAGTTGAAAGAAATGCACCGAATTAAATTAGTTATCAATCTAATCGTTCTGCCCAGGAACGTGAAGATCGCAATGAACGTGAAAGAATTCGGTTAAGACAGACCCGTGAAGCGCGACATTCGACTAATAATGGTGCAAGTTTGAATCGAGCTGCAAACTAATCTAAAAATCTTATATATTTTTCCAGATAAGCTAACTAAAGAATCTTACGATGTTTATTTACTTTAATAGTATTCATTTTTTTGGTAAGCTGTCTTCACAAAACACATGGAGACTTTAAAATAGTTTTGATTCGACACTAAAACTTCAAGAAGATCTAGTAAGGGTCCGAAAACTACAAAAAGAAGTGTCGGGATGGCTAAAGCGAAAAAAACTTTTTTTTTTAAATATGTAATCAAAAACTACTTTTATCAGAAAGGGTTGAACCAGCCGTAAAACTTTAAGCTGGAAGTTCAAGATGTTCTCATAACGGGGGAAAGAACAAAAGCTATAAAAGTCGGCTTATCGGAAATGGCTTACAAGAAACAAATTTTTTGTACCATAATTTCTCAAAAACTTTTTATAAAAGAAACACCAATGATTTTAGTATTCGTTAATAATCTCTAGTATTTCCAAGACCTGAGAGCTACTCAAGAACCATTCCATCTTCCGATTACATTTTTTGTTTTACAAACTCAAAATCTTTGCAGGTTTCTTTATAATCGTAAAATCTTATTTGTAAATGAAACAATAGACATTTGAAGCAAAAACTATTTTCGTAACTCTTAAAGTTGAGACCTTTAAAAATCGATCCGAAAATGTTCTGAGTATAAGTTAAATAAAAAGTTCTTTATCTTTAAAATAAGGCTCAACACAAAGTAGGTATATCTAAAATAAAGATGTTGTAGATCGACGGAATTAAAAACTAAAAAATTTTTAATTTTGACACAATTTTCGATTTTGAAAAAAATAATTTTTCTGTCACTCCAATAAAACGACGAAAAAATTCTTCCGAATTCACCCTATTTACCCCTACCTGTTTTTAGGAAAATGTAAGCAGTGCGCAAAGCAAGCAGTACTCTGCTTAGGTTACTGCTTTACGCTTGGCTGCAGTTGCTATATAATAAATTTAAAATTGGCGTTTGTGAGTGAATTATATATTATTTATTATTAGAATAATGATGCAGCACCTTTTGTAGATAATTTTAAATACTTTAACAAATTATGGTATAATAAAAAATTCCCGAAAACAATCAAAACAATCACAAAAAGTTTCATTAACTAAGTATTTATTCTTAAAATTTGGTGAAAATAACGTCATAAATAAACTAAAATCGAGGTGCTCTTATATAATTTAATATCTCAGAACCCTCGGCTGCTAGGGTTTTCCTGCTTGGGTTTCGGATTCAGCATAACTCTGAAGACTGTACAAATCCCTTCTTATTTATTGGATGGACTAGGCTAATCATTTGCAAACATCTTTGTTGTTTTCTCTTAAATTTTGAGCTGAGTAATCCGCAGCTTACATATTTGGATCGACTTATCGCGTCTTTGAACGAATATTTTGAGGCGCTAGACTTTGAAATCGCACCGAATTTGTCGCCTGTAATAAAAGGATAAGTGTTCTAGAAATCTGGAACGCTTCTATAATTTTCGACACGCAACACAATACTTACAGGCTTTTCGAAATCCTCAATCCCCATTTTAACGAGCATACAAAGGAGCTTGGACTCACTGTCATAGCAACGGTTGTTGACGGTGCCGGCATAAATATTATGCCCTATTTTGAAAAAATCGTAAGCATTATACAAGTTTTCTTTATAACAACCAGTTGTCCCAGTGATATGAATGGACCTCGCAATCAAGCTATCACTGTTTTGGCCAATTTGGCACAATCCGTGGGAAAGAAAAATTTTATGCCTCTTGTGGATGTTAGTATGAAATCCTTTTTAGTAAAAACGAAAGCAACACACATGTAAAACGAATTCGCATCAAAATATTCGGCACAACTTTCATACTTTACTTTTTCATTCTCGTTGGGCAGATAAAATAAAATATATAAATAGCGGACGAACTCCTTTTCTCATAAGCATACGATCTGCAACGATTATGTAAAAAAGTAAATCTGGTATTAGTCCAGAGCGTATAACCTGTAAAACATATTTAAGTTATTTTTAGTTTTAGTATTTTGGTATTTTTTTTGTATTGGTACTTAGTAGTGGAAACCCTGAAAGCAATCCAAATGCAGTTTAGTCAAGCATATGTTCCTTTTTTGTTCCGGATTACGATAACGTTCACGATTTTAGGATTCTAAAAATTGCATTGATTTAGACTATTTTACAAATTATTGCCAATTAAATAATACTTACATATTGGCTCATATCATCGACAAGCGGCATAGAATTTTTCTTTCCAACGGATTGTGCCAAAATGGCCAAAACAATGATAGCCTGATGGCGTGGTCCATTCATATCGCTGGGACAACTGGTTGTTATAAAAGAGACTATTATCGTGCTTGCGATTTTTTCGAAATACGGCATAATATTTATTCCGGCACCGTCAACAACCATTGCTATGACAGTGAGTCCAACCTCTTTGTATGCTCGTTAAAAAAGGGATTGAGGATTTCGAAAAGCCTGTAAGTATTGTGTTGCGTGTCGAAAATTATAGAAGCGTGCAAGATTTCTAGAACACTTACCTTTTCATTAGAGGCGACAAATACGGTGCGATTTCATCGTCTAGAGCTCCAAAATATTCGTTTAAGGACGGACGCGAGAATTCGATCCAAATATCTAGGCTGCGGATTAGCCAGTTAAAAATTTAAGAGCAAGAAAGATTTTTGCAAATTAGGTCAGTTGCTCAAATAATTAGCCTAGTTCGTCCAATAAATAAGAAGGGATTTGTACAGACTTCAGTGGAGTTATGGCGGTATCCGAAGCGCAAGCTAAGAAAGCCCTAGCAGCCATGGGTTCTGAGATATTAAATTTTAAAAGAGGACCTATTAGTTTATTTAGACTGTTTTGCAAATTATTGCGAAATTATTTAATACTTACATATTGGCTCATAACATCGGTTTTGGCATTTTTATTTAATATCTTCTAGCATGCTCCACCTCCTTAAGCCAGGATACGTTTTGACTTGGTATAAGCACTATTTGATGAAATAATTCAAGGAACTCCTCCTCAGTCTTAGCATCTTCAAACGGTTGATCAACATTATCGTCATCGTCCTCCATTGTTTAAAATTGTATTGTACACCTTCAATTTTTACAGAAGATTTTATTTCCGTTTTTTTTTTTTTTAATAAATATATTAAAATGTGTTGTGCTTGTAATAAGTTTCTGTGTAGACTGAATTTTATTTGTTTATAGTTGATTTAAGAAGTATGGCTTGCCTGCTTTTCGACTCCAATTTAAATCGAAATTTGCCTTCGATAAACAGCTTACTTAGTGTAAAAGCTGATTTATTAGATATATTGATAAACTATTAAGAGCAATCTTATTCGTAGCAGTATCACTCGATCTTCCTCTATTGGGTACTTCGTCACTCTGACATATCTCTTAACGAATGGGACGAGTACCCTTCGACCGAAACTGCGGCTCTTGCAGTTAAAATTTCGAAATATTGAAAATCGGGGAAAAAAATAGAATGGGTACTTGGTGTACGGTTATCAAATCTTTCTATTTTTTAGATCATTTTATTGGAAGTCTTCCTTATAATGTATTAACTTTATGTAAAATATTTTTAAATTATTTCTAAATTCTCAGTAGATTTCGGGAAGTATTTATTTTTGCAGCTCGATATTCTGCGGTACATCTGCTAAAAAACCTTCGAAAAAAAGATTTTTTTGAGTTATTTTGGCTCGAGAAACACAAAAATTACAACTATTTTTGTCTTAAGCACAGTTTTGAAGATTTCTTCAAAAAAACACGTTTTTGGGCATTTAAAAAAAAAATATTGTAATTTTCGTGTTCTCTACCCAAAATAATCCTAAAAAATACTTTTATACGAACCTTCGTTCCCTCGATGACTCTTTAATTTGTAAGCTTGTGTATGCGCTTTAGGCTTTTCGCTTTTCAAACCAAATTCTTTTACACTCACTCATTTTATTATCTATTTATCATATTATCTTTTGGCATCCCGCCTTGATACGCATCTGTTCCAAAGGGGCCAGGACTATATTTATAAAGTAAAGTCGCGTACACCAATTATAACTCAGAAACGACTGGACCGATTTTTAAGAACTTTGATTTGTTGGATTTTTTGCATCACAAAAAGCAGAATAATTTAGAAAAAATCTAAAAATTCGCGTAACAAAGAAAAATGATTAAATTTTTGCCGAATTTTTTGAAAATACAAATATTTTAGGAAGCGAGCAGGGGACGTAGCCCCCCGAGTTATATAATATATAAAAATAAGACCCAATGCAACGGTAAAAATCCATCAAGGCGTATCTGTTTCAAAGTTGCCAAGACTATACTTATAAATTAAAGTCGCGTACACCAATTATAACTCAGAAACGTCTGGACCGATTTTTAAGAACTTTGATTTGTTGGATTTTTTACACCACAAAAAGCAGAATAATTTTGAAAAAATCAAAAAATTCACGTAACAAAGAAAAATGTTTAAATGTTTACCGAATTTTTTGAAAATATAAATATTTTAGGAAGCGAGCAGGGGACGTAGCCTCCAAGTTATATAATATATAAAAGTAAGTCCCAATGCAATGGTAAAAAGCATAGGGGAATCTACAAAAAAAAATATTATTTTCTACGTTAATTTATCCAAATCTCTTGAAAAAAATCTTCCCCCCAAAAGTTTTGTTGTTAGTAACGCTGTTTAAACCAAGCTCATCTGCTTTCTAACATACTCCATAAGGTATAGAGTATCAAAAGAAAATAACAATGACCAGCAACGTGGCCATAATAAGCTCAACGGCAACAATAATTATTGACTTATTGGCCATAATGGCATTTAAGAGCATTTCGTTGAGCGGGTTTCGGGCTGGCGGAAAGGTTTATGACCAAGGGATGCACTTCGTGTCGTGGGAGGGAGGGGACCAAAAAATATATTTGCATAAAATTTGCATTGACAACAGTTAAAAGCAATTGAAACAATAATTTCGTCATTAATTTGCGACAATCCGTGGTGGAGTTTCGAATGAGACGCGGATGCGTCCAGGGACGACCAGGGTTGGGTCCAGGTAGTAGGTGGCTTATGGAGCGCAGCTTGCACCTGCTGTGAACAATGCGGCGACTACGGCAGCGAGTTTTAAAATCAATTGAAAACGTGCTTATCGTCTCACATCAGACGGGTCGGAACAGACAAAACCATTTGACCATATTACCAGGGACACCAGGGACAGTGGGACACCCTGTGACACCCTTGACATTATTTCCAATGCATTTTTATGCCATTATTGGCCGCAATTGTTTAATGCGTTTAATTACATTTGTAGTGCTCGCCCCGGAGTATGACTTTGCCATGAAGCACTAAATGATGAAAGACGGAGGGCTGGATGGTTGGAGGGCTGGATGGTTATTCACAATCCAGCTCCGGGGCGTAATTTTGCGCACTTAATGTTTTTATAATTAATAGAATCAATATTGACATGGTCACTGCTGACGTCACTAGCGTAAAGCTGCAGAGCGGCAGAGCTGGCAGCGTTGTACAGTAAAACATTGAGGACATATTAAAGTATTAAAATTATCCCAAAAGAGAATGCTAAAGGGAAATTATAGGGAAATTATAGGGAAATTTTCAAATTGGGGCGGAGTGCGCTACAACCATATTTGTCAAAAAAGCCTTAGTTCATCAAAAAAACTTGGAGTGTTTTGGAACTAGCATTCTCCGAACTTTCCGAATTTTTGAGAGAATTAGATAGAATTAATTGCTGAAGTTGGATTAACCCTCATTGCAATGGAGTTTTTAAATATTCAAAATATCAAACTTTTTTGTTCCCAAAAATCACAAAAAATTTACGAAGTTAACGTTTTCCGGCACTAGAAATAAATATTCTTCGTTTGGAGTGCCGGTATCGTATACTTAGATTCAAAGAAAAAGTGGTTCCAAAATATTCAGTAATTTAGTCACAATTATATAAAAATCAAAAACACGTTTAATTTTTTAAATACAAATTAAATTCTGAAATTCTTTTTACTCTACGCATCGAATTTTTTCAGTAGTTATCCAAAATCCAGCTAGATCCTTTGCAGGGACTTTTTAGGGAAAATACATTTCTTGTGGTTAGGGAAATAAGGAATTTATTCTTAATTCATAAAAATTATTTAATTAAAATATTAAATATGATATTATATACTTATATATCTTTTTATTATAAGATAAAGTATGTCTGGTTAAACTTGTTGAGTTGATTAAATTTTTATTTTATTTTTGATTTAAGAAGTTTTGAGTGCTTTACTATTAAAGATATTGATTCGTGGAAAAATAGTAGATGCAAAACCATGAATTTATAAAACGAATAACAAAAAATCATCGAATATGTTTTAAGATAATAAGACAAAATATTATGGGGAAATTTCCAAAATAGATTGAAAAAAATTGTGTCTTCTATTAAGTAGGTTAGATAGATTTGTGTTGGTTAACATTTTAAGAGAAAGATTAAAAAAAAAATATTTGTATATTATTATTAGTAGTGTTTAGTTATAATATCAATATCTAAAACGAGAGAAAGAATATAAAGATAATTTTTATTAATTCAAGACACAGCCGTACTTTAGGTCACTGCTCTTTTAATAGATGTTCCCAATGCCCATCCCAAGGGCAACTGACAAAATATTCAGTCAGGGAAATTAATATCTAAAAGGCGCTGGCTGGGTAAAGCGAAGAGAAGGCTAGTTACGAAGATTCCGAAAAGATTTACTTATTTATTTTCATATTAAAAGCACAAAGTTTTATTGAAAGTATTCTCAAAGCGAAAAAATTTGATCAAGCAATAATTCCTACTTTCACGACTGCTCATAAGTATTATTGGAGGGGCATAATAAACAAAAGGTCAGATCTTGATGCTTCAGAAAACGTCTACGGTAAACTTCAAGAACAAATTCCGAAGATGATTTCAACAAAAATAATTGTAACTAATTCCATTTAAAGATGGAACAAAACTAGCATAATTTAAAAGGAACCTTTATGGGAATAGATTAGGGGAATATTTTTTCAGACCAGAGCATTGAAAGGCAAGCGAAAATAATCTTATTTTATATATATTATAATATTATTATATTATATTTGATATGCTTAGATTATATTTAAGACAGTTTCAAGTTTGATATATAATATATTATTAAAGATCCCAAAAATTAAAAATGAGTTTTTGGCAGACATCTTGCATAAAAAAATTTCCCTTGTTATAAAAATAGCTAAATCGTGGTTAATACTTAATAAAAATTAAATAATTAATTAAAAATTTTGTAATTAATTTTTTAACAAGATAGATTAATAAAGCGTTAAGAGTATAAAGTAATCGAAAGGTTCAAAGCTGCGCTAAGAAAAAGTAAGGGAAATTTGAGAAATTATCGACACCAAAAATGTAAAATTTCCGACAATGGATTTGGAGATACTCCAAAACTTTAAAAATTATGCTAAGCAAGACTAATGTAGTCTACACTGACAGATCCACAGATGGTTCTGGTCCAGAAACCGTCTGTACCCACAATTTTTTTAGTCGAAAAGTGCAAAGCTTTGCTAACAAAAAGTAAGGGGGAAATCGGAGAAATTATCGACAGCAAAAAATGTGAAATTGACAGCGAATAGTTTGTTGTTTTAAAGCTAAAGAGGACGTTGGAGATGCTCAACATTTTCAAAAATTTTCATAAGGAAGACTAGTGGAGTTTACACTGACAGATCCACAGGGGCTTTTCAGATCCAGACCCCCATTATGCTCACCATTTTTTTAATCGAAAGGTGCAAAGCTTTGCTAACAAAAAGTAAAGGGGAAATTTGAGAATTTAAAAAATGTGAAATTCACAGCGAATAGTTTGTTTTGCGTTATCTGAAGCACGATAGCTTAAGAGGAAGTTGGAGATACTTAAAATTTTTTTAAAATTATGATAAGACTAGTGTAGTTATCAGTAGGCAGGAAGTTTTCGGATTCGGATCCACCAAGAAAATTGAAAAGTGAGAACACCCACTAACTACAAATTTCGGATCGGCACATGGTTGGTTGGTTGGTTTGGGTGCCGTTTGAGTGACAAAATATTCAAACTCAATTGGCGCTAATGCGCCAGTTTGTTACACCACTTATGGGAACCACTGCTGTTCGGTTTACTCAAACCATCTCGATCCGTTAATAAACCTGCTGATGTCGTCTATGTTCTTTTCTGCCAAGTCACCTAGGCTTCCTAACGCGAAGCTTCCTAGTGCTCTGTGGCGTAAGGACCCCAATCGTGGGCACTCACATAAATAATGATAAACTGTTTCTTCTGTGTTCTCCTGGTCACAGCTTCGGCATCTGACGTTGTAGGGCCAGGCCATTTTCTTTGCATGGTCTCCTAACGACCAATGTCCGGTTATTGTCGATGCTAATCTGAAGATCATTGTTCTTGGCTTGCTTAGCAGCTCGGCCGTTCTACGCTTGTCGTATCGCGGCCAAATTTCCTTTGCAATCTTGCAATTGCCAATATTTTTCCATCTGGTTTCAGCCTTGTTCTGAACTCGCAGAAGAAGTTCTCTCTTGATAGCGCTGAGGGGGTATTTGACAGCTACCTCCGCTGCTTCGCCATCTAATGCTCCTTTTCTCGCCAGTTCATCAGCTTTTTCATTCCCGTATACGTTCCTATGTCCGGGAACCCATACGAGAGCGATGTTCATTCTGCTTGCAAGGATGCATTGAGATCTTCTTTGCATTGTCTGATGATTTCTGAGTTCACGGTTGGCGATTCGATCGCCAACAAAGCTGCTTGACTGTCGGAGAATATACACACCTCCGCCAGCTGACTCGGATGATTATTCAACACCTTACATGCTTCACTGATGCCATCTCCGCCTGGAAGATGCTGTTTCTGCTGCCTAGGCGATAGGAGAGAGATACTTCGAGTTCGTCCGAGTATACCCCTGCTCCTACACCGCGATCCATCTTGGATCCGTCAGTATAGATTGGAGCTGCGTCTGCTCTCATTACCCTGTTCATGTACCACTCCTTTCGCGTCGGGAATCTGACGTCGAACCTCTTCTTGAAGTCCACATGGTAGTCAATATATACATATACATCTATTCGTCCATTCCTTCATATAGATATCTACAATCTACAAGAAGGTAGATCAGCCAATCTTTGGTCATAGACACTCTTGCGTATAATTAAGTTTCAAAAAATCCAATTTTGGAATCTATTATCGAAACTAAATCGCTTCTTTTTAGCCTTGCTAACAATCAAATTCTATGCGCAAAAATTTCAACTTCGTACACTGTGCAAGCGTATACACAGTTGTGGTTAATTGTAGATTTAAAATGTTAACCAACACTAGACCATGCAACCAGAGAGAGTGAGAGTGGAGAGAGAGAGAGAGATTGGTGTGGTGGAAAAATCCGGGAAGAACCGGGAAATCGCTGACCAGGCGGCGTTTGTAATGCGGTTAAACATTTTGTGGTCATGCAGGCGTTAATTTTCTGGTCAAACTATGTACACACATACACACATATGCTTTATATGTATATATGTATATGTAATTGTGTGCGTGACAGAACATAAAGTGCAGCAGAAAAATAAAACAATGTAATAATATTAACAATTTTATTTACATTTAATGTTTACATTTTATATTGCGGTGCTGTACATTTTGTGTAAATATTTTTATTTGCTTGCAATTTAATTGCATTTCAAAATGTGTTCATAAATTTTAAAAAGAGCTGGAGTGTGTGTGTGTGTGCGAGGGTTGCTTGAATAGTTGGCAAAAGTCAACTTTTAGTAAAGAGATTTGTTTGAAGCTCCATTTACGTGTACTTATTGAACAGCCCTCGCATGTTTCATTATATTACTATAAGGCTAATTCGCATGCATGCATGCGACGTTGATATGCGGCTCTACGTCACTGCGTCCCTAACCAAACTGCCAGCCCGCCCCCACCGCAGCGGCGCAACCCTTGCCAGACTGTGACCAACGCTTCTGCTTCCGCTTGGCTTACATTATGGCCGCCTCAAAGGCGCTTTAAAATGCAAGCAGCGTAAAAGATTAGCCCGATTATTTCAGCTTGAAGGCATTTAACTTTACGTTGCACTGACTCTGCCCGGTTCCTTGAGTTCAAAGGGTTTAAAAGTCCCCACTATACACATACACCAGACCCCACACCTTGCCATAGAGAATCCCTTCCCCCGCCGCCTTAGCAAACGCGCGCACTTAAAAATTCAACGTAGCACATTTTATGTAGCACACTTTTGGGCGGCAACAAAGTCAGCTTCACATAACGGCGGTTTCCTGGTATTCTTGTTGTTTTTTTTTTTTTGCTCGTTACACACACACAAATGTATTCTTAATGCTGTGATTTGCAATTTACACATCGTTATATGAATATGAAATTACATATGTAGTATGTACTCTATAAAGATATTCATTTAAGTGTAATTTTTTAAAGCATTTCTGGCGATATTTTGAAGAAGTTCGCACTTTAATTGACATTTGTCCAACTTCTTAGAATCGCTATGATTAGCTGAAAATGTTTTAAATATTACTATAGTATTCGATCATTTGTTATTTATTATTTTGATTTGCAGCATAAACAAAAATAATTATTGTATCCATAGGTTAGGTAGGTAGGTAGGTAAAGTGGTTGTCATTTGACGCACCTAGGCCTGTTGTAGGCCCATTATGATGCCACCGGGGCTATCCCTCTCCTCACTCTACGCTGTCCTCATTGAACCAACCTGTGGTCTTGATGTAACTAACAATCTTTGTTAGTTTTATTTTTGCAACTTCTGTCATGTCATCCAGAAAACTTTGCCCAAGAATATTTAACTTTCTTCTACACAGGGCCATGCACCCGCATAGAAGGTGTTCTACCGTTTCTTCTTCTTCAGCGTCTCTACAACTTCTGCAGTAATCGTTATAAGGCGCCCCCAATCTACTGGCGTGTCTTCCGATTAGGCAGTGCCCTGTTAAAACCCCAACTAGGTTTCTTATGTCAGTTCTGTTAAGTTTCAACAGTCGGTTTGTGCGGCCCATGTTCCATTCTGGCCACGTCAATCTACTTGTTGCACAGGTTGAGGATTGAGTCCATAGGACATTGACGGATTTGATGGTATATCTATCTATTAGCAGCTTGCAAGTTGCTAATGGTATAGGTGTGTTTGCTTTATCTGGCAGGATTGGCATTGTTGTACCCAGTCTAGCTAATTCGTCTGCTTTGCAATTACCTTCTATGTCTCTATGACCCGGAACCCAGAGCAGATTTATAGTAAAATATTGTGCTAGTTTTATTAATACATCGATACATTCCTTCACTGTCTTCGAGGTGATCTGAGTAAATATTGATTTCTCTTGCGGTGAGAACACTTATCTCTAAAAATAATAGGCTTTTTTTTAATGGCCATGATTTCTGCTTGGAAGACGCTAGTGATCCGGAAGCCGAAAGGAACTACTGGCTCTCATCTCGTCAGAGTGGAAGCCTCCTCCTACCTGTTCGTTAAGCTTCGATCCATCTGTATATATATTGATTCCTTTACTACTGTCTATTACCCCATTATCCCAATCTTCTCTCGATGGGAAAGTTGTGGTAAAGGATGTGTTTAGACCATGTTCTTTCTCTCAAGTGTTGGCCACCAGACCAAGACACCATATGTCATGATTGGCCTTACCACTGCTGTGTATAGCCAGTGTACTATTTTAGGGGTTAAGCCCCATTTTGCTCCAACTATTCTTTTACATGTGTAGAGTGCCGTTGCTGCTTTCTTCACTCTATCCTCCACTGTTAGTTTCCATGAAAGCTTCCTGTCTAATATTAGACCCAGGTAGCGTGCTTTTTCTCCCAACGTCAGTGTGGTTTCACCTAAGGTTGGGGGGCTTACCACTGGGACTCTGTGTTTCCTGGCGAACAAAATTATTTGTTTTGCCGTCATTTATGCCTAGACCACACGATTTCGCCCATCGGCTTATATCGTTAAGAACGTTTTGCATTATATTGCAGAGGGTATCCGGAAATTTCCCTCTTATTAATATTGCAACATCATCTGCGTAGGCCACCACATGTATTCTCCTCTCTTCTAGATCCTTCAGGGGTTCCCCTCTTGACATATCTGCGAATTGTCGAGGGACCAAGCGTCGAAATTACGAACCTGCCTAGCAGCATCTGTTCAATAAATTTCACCAGCCCCTCGGCAACACCCAATTCAGTCATCACGTTTGTTATGGCCCCCGGTAGGATGTTGTTGAAAGAGCCTTCTATGTCTAGGTAGGCTACCAGAGAATATTCTTTATTTTCAATTGATTTCTCAATTTCATTTACTAGTGAGTTTAGTGCTGTTTCCGTAGATTTACCTTTAGAATAAGCATGTTGCGACTTTGCAAGTTGTGTTGGTTTTAATTTGTTACTGATGAAGGTATCTATTAATCGCTCTAACGTTCATCGAGACTGATGGGTCTGAAGTCTTTAGGGCTCGTGTGAGAGCTCTTACCGGCCTTCGGTATAAAGACTACTTTAACTTCCCTCCAACTAAGGGGGATATATTCTATTCTTAGTATATTCCTGAACATGGTGATTAACCATTTCCATAGGTTACCATAAACTTAACATTTTTTTCAGAATTTTTGTATACATATATAAAATACAATTTGATCGATTAAGAGAGCAGCTGCTTACGATAAAGCGAAATATTTTCTTTGATTTAAAAAAAATTTAAATACTTAACTGATAGCAATTTCAAATCGCATCCCTTGCCAGCATATGGAAAAATAAGTTACCATCTAAATCTTTTAAAAATATTTTATCGAAGGAATAAGATAGAATCAGGTTACGTTAAAACAAAAAAGTATTTTTTATCAAAGTTTTAATACAAAATGATAGCAATTTCGATTTGAATCCCTTTCCAGTACTCGTTACTGTATGGGCGTATTTTTGACTAGCATAATGAGTCTTATAGGATCGAATAAGCGAGCATCAGATTACAATAAAGCGAAATATTTGCTTAGATTTAAGAAAGTCTTCCGAAAAGAAAATTTGAGTAATAAAATGAATGAAATGCAATTAAGAGAATAATGGCTTAGATTTAATAAAATCTGCCGAAAAGGAGTTTTGATTTCGATTCACTAGTAAATCCTTCAGCTGGTATTAAAATTAATTAGAAAGGGGAATTTCGTAACTAAATTTCTTAAAGTTGAGATGAGTAAAAATATTGTAATTAAAATTGTGTATAAACCCTAAAAAGACCGTATACAAACAGAATTGGGTGTATTTTTTTAAGATTTTCGAATAGCAGTTTCGAAGACGAAAATGATCACAAAACGATTTGCATCCTTTGTTCACTTGGCCAAATTTAACGGATTGTGTATTGAGCCCATAAAGTTTTAGGAGCTCCAACCTTTTAAAAAATAGAACAAAAACCTACTAATCTTAACTATTTCAAACTCTGCAAATATTTTAATTATTTTTTTTTTAAATAAATGTTTTCGGTCAAAGCCTAATAATCTAAAAAAGGAAAGAATAGCATAACATATAACATACCTCTTCAGTAAATCCTACACTATAATACGATATTGGTAAAAAAAAATATACCAAAATATCGCTTGTGCCTCCTTTTTTTCCAATGTCTTGGTGTATACCGATGTGTTGCTCCATAATAAGCTACAAAACATCGGAAAGAAAAGAAAAAAAAAGATCAAGTTAATGTTAGTTATTTTATTTAAAATTTAGAATTTTGTTAAATATATGTTCCAAGTAAAATTGTGCACATTAAAATCAAAATAGATAGATCTAGCGATAAATAGTTTTTTGATCGATTTCTTTCTATATGTGCGTCAACTTCTTTATTTGAATTTATTGTTCTTCAGTGTTATTTTTTATTTTGTTTTTCGTAGAAAATTGCTCGGTTTCAGTAAATATTTGCCAAATTCTTCTCAAAAATATTTATTATTGTTCATATAAATAGATCGATGTTATTATCGATAGCATACATCGACCGATGTAATTGAATGAATGAAATTAATCGGTTTCATTCAAATTTGCTTAAATTCTTTTCATCAAAAATTATTGTTCATATAAAATAAATCGATGAAATTTTCGATAGCATACATCGGTCTCAAATGAATTTTATAGTTTTATGTGTGTTTTTCCTTGTAGGGTTTTTTCTCTTTTCTATTTTTTCTCTCTTCTGTATGCTCTAAAGTGTAATTCTTTTCATCAAAAATTATTGTGCATATAAAATAAATCGATGAAATTTTCGATAACATACATCGGTCTCATAAATGGTAAAGTATATATATTTTTTTCTTCGTAAGGTATCAGTTTTTTTTTCTTATATGCTGATATTGTTATTCGTCTTAAATTGATTGTTCGTTATTGTTCGAGATTTATCGGTTTCAGTCAAAATTCTCCAAATATTTGCAAAAACTCGTTATCTCCAAAAATATATTTAGCTGCTTTCAATAATTATATTCAAGTGTAGATCTTTTTATCAAAGATTATTTTGTTTTTATAAAATAGATCGATGTAACTTTCGATAACATACATCGGTCGCATATAAATATTTTTATGTATTTCTTTTTTTTCTTGTTGTATCATCTTGAGAGTAGTCTTCTGTTGCAGATGATATGTTCTTGTAAAATATATTGTTATGAAAATTGTAATTCTTTTCATCAGAAAGTGTGCTTCATATAAAATAGATCGATGTCACTATCGATAATATACATCGGTCTCATAGAAATAGTATTATATATATTTTCTGGGTTATCAGTTATTGTTTTCTTTTTTGTCGCATGCTTTAAAATTCATCAGAAGAGGATTCTTCTGTTTCCAAAGTTGGTGCAAAGTTTGCAAAATGTACGGTTATGGGCATGCTTGGAAAAGGGCATGGAGGACGCACCCATATCGATTCACCGATAATCTCGCCTGGATTGGGACAGACCAAATCGACGGTTCCTGGCATCGAGTTAATAGTATTGGTGAAATCCTGTAGGGATTGCGATAAGTAGACATTTTTGGGCGGTGCATTATGAGTATACTCCGGGAAAGTTCGGTTCTTGTTCAAGATTATATTTTGATTATTGTCGCGCATAGCATTAGCGAACTCTTGCTTGTCTCGCTCCAAGTTCTCAAGTGATTCATTTGTAGAACTTGAGACGTTGGCATAGGAATCATTTGGAGAACTTGAGACGTTGGCATTGGAACCATTGCTATTGTTGCCGCTACCATCTCCAGCAGCTTTATTAGCATTAGGATTCATATATTGGTGGGCTGGTGGATTCAGGAACAAATACGGCGGATTGCAGGTGAAATAGCTAGTGAAGGGCGTGGACTGAGCCTTGCATGTATTAGGATTAAACGAGCGGTACGATGCAAAGGGACTCTGGTCTGCACGTTCAGTATTGGTAGAGCTGGCTGGGCTGCTGCTTTTGGAGTCATTGGAACTAGCATTTGGATTAGTTATGGTAGGTGTAGGTGTAGTGGATCTAGGCGGCACATATGGCCTGGCGCTAATGACGGTGATTATGGAATTTGTGGAGCTAGTTTCATCGTCACTCTGAAGGGTGTCGGCAGGATCTTGTCCTGCGATTAAATCGAGATTTTCCTGTGTAAGATTTGAGTCATCAGTTTGTAGGTTACTCTGGTAGATTGGAGGTAAGTTCTTCTTCGAACCGGGCGGCAAGTTCTTGTTTAGTATGCTTAGTAGATTATAACCGCAATTATTGCTAGGATTACCATTGTCTGGAAAGTTTTGTTCGTCAAAATGTTCCGGATAGTCTCCAATCTCCCATTTATAGCCGTAGACGTAGAGCAGCTGCTTGGGACTGGGCATTATATGGTACTGAACGCGTTGCACCATGGGCGGCTTAGGTCCTGGCGGTGGGGCTGGAGGTGGAGGTGTTGGTGGTGTGGATGGTATGGATGCTGGTGGCACATAAGGTGTTGATGGTTTGGCTGTTGGTGGTGAGGACGGTAGTGGCATATAAGGTGGTGGCACATAAGGAGCAGCTGCGGCGATGTCACTTGGTCGACCGGTGCCAATAGCTCCAAATGGATTGGGTTTAGGATATGGATCTGGCACATCTAGGTTAGAAGATACGAAAGAAGAATAAGAAGAGCAAGGCATTTAGGAAATGGAGCCACTTACACAAGGTGCCACCAAGACTGCTATCGCTGCTATCGGTCTGTGATGAAAATGAACAATTGTTGTCTTCTGTTTGGGTGCCCATATCTGCCAAAGCTTTGGTATTCTGCGAAAATTACAAAATATAAAAATTTGCTTAAAACTCGAAAGCAAAGCAGTGCAAGCAGTTCTCACCGTATTGCAATGTGGATGCAAACCACATTGAATGCGCCAGGGACGTGAAGCATTCTGAAAGGAACATTTTTAGTTAAAATTTTTTGATATGCTACAAAGTTGACTTACATTGGGTAAAAATATGCTGGGATGCAATGGTTTCGTGTTCAAAATGACTGAGGTATACTTGGCCATTTGAACAGGAGATACCTCGGCAAATTTGCCAGCAAATAAAGGCTTCAATAGATCATCACAACGTATGATCAAGTTACGTAGTGTGCCCAAATACTCAGCGCTGACTTGACCACTTATATGCTTTGCAAAATCCTCAATTGGTGGACCTTCTTCCCAGACAGCACACGAATCTGTCTGAGTGGCTTTAGCTTGAGTTTGAGCTTGAGTTTGAGCTTGAGTTTGAGCTTGAGTTTGAGCTTGAGCACGAGCTTTTGATTTGGATTTTGGTTTTTCAACAGTAGGTTCCGGCGTTGTCTCTACATCGAAGGATAGCTTGCAGGTTATGTTGGTACGACGCAGTCCCTGTAGAAACTCCGAAGAAATCGAGCGTATCATATCACGATCCAGTTCACGCTCGTGAGCACGCTCACGTTGACGCTCACGACGACGTTGACGCTCACGCTCACGTTCACGTGCACGCTCACGTTGATATGTATAGTCCTGTTCGTGATGGCGCTTACGCTCCGATGTGCTCTCGCTCTCATAATCATAGGCTGGCTCATTTTTTTTATCAGTTTTTTTGAGACGACCTTGCAAGTTTTTGGGCATAACCGATTCAAAGTCGGTCCCGCTAGAAGTGGCCTCACTGGCGGAGCTGCTCGTGGGCAGCTGAAAGAATTGATGCATGTTGACAGAACTCTGATCACTACCACGTCGTGAGTGTCGAGGCTGTGTTGACTGTTGAGGCTGTGATGACCGTTGAGTCTGTGGTGACCGTGGACGCTGTGGTGCCGCCGCCGCTATGGCAGCAGTGATATTGATATTTGGAAGCTGCTCAAAGGACAGGCGATGTGGATTATTATCGGTTGAGGATGAGGTCTCAGTGCTATTAGCGCTAGGATTGCTAGTACTGCTAGAATTGTTGGCTGCTCTGGAAGCAGCAAATGCTTGCTGCATATTGGCACGATTGGCTGCTTTAAGTTTCATTGGATAAAAGGCTGGAGCATCTGGTGACATGCCAGGACTACTAGTTTCATCCGATGTAGGATTGCTTACAGGAGTATCTTCTGTGGTACTACTATCGTTTATAGAATCGTTTGTTTCTAAAAGTGCTTCGGAAACTGTAACAGAGTGTGGATTGATTATATGGGAGGAATAGTATAAAGTTTACAACAACAATGCTTACCAGGTGGCAAAGCAAAACCGTCATCATCTAGAAAGGAGGCCCAGAAAGGCGATGAAGAGCCATAAGTTGGATCAAACATTTTTCTTTAGCGAAAAGTTAAAACTAGAAATAGCGAATGGATTAGGTATAATATATACATATTTAAATGTTGTATGTATTGTGCCTTTGTGTGAGTGTGTGTGTATGTAACGCCTTATGCTATATAAAACGTGTCTGCCGTTGCTCTAGACGTGCCTGGCATTATTGAGCGCCCCATATCCATAGCTTATATAATCCATACACCATGTAACTGCCAACTTAGTCAAGAAGGCAAGCAAACATTTTTGCAATTATTTCAAATATTTTTCAACACTGCTTTTTTGTGCTACGTTAGACGTGCCGACGCGTTCAAGAACCCTTTTCTGTGTTTTCTTTTTATACACAATAAAAGGGTATATTGGATTGATGTAACTGTATGTAACAAAGCTATCCTTAATTTGGTCAATAGAGTTTCGAATGGCCTTAGTGCCAAGAATATAACAGACCGTACGTTTGTATGTACATATGCCAGATTATTGGAGATGGAAAGATGCCAGATCAAGTCTATTTTCCAACATCCCCAATAATGAAAAAGCGCAATACTATTCTTTACAATTTTCGATGCAGAATCGTTAGAAGCAGACCAGACTATCGAAGATAATCCTTAGTAGAGGTTCGAGGTTGAATTAATAATAAAATGATATATATAAAAGAAACTTATATTTTACGTGTTACGGATGTTCTCATGAACGCATCGATGAATTTCAAATCTGATTTTTGCGTGTGTTAGAGGTTGTCAATACGGAAGTGTTAGGTCTATTGCGATGTCTTTTTGTGTACTGCCGGTTCGTTAAAAGCGGACCAAAAGCGTAGTTGCGTAATAGAAATAAGCTCAAAATCTATTAGAAAATGCCATTTGGGACTGAGAGCCTAATAATAGTTGGTTGACAACTAAGAATTATTTCATTACGTTTTCTTAGGGTATTCCATTATCGTTGCTCATTTGAAATATAACCATCTTTTTTTTTTGCTTCCTCTTTGTTTCCGAAAAATATTTTGCACATTTTATTTTGCGCGTTTGCTATTTCCTTTATGGGATTTTATTTTTTTTACTTAACATTGGCGCGAAATTAGCCTGCAAGTGGCTGCTGCCCTTTGCTAAAAAAAAAGAAAAACCCCCAGAAAAAAGGGGCTCATGCATGAGATAAACTTTAAATAAAACATGCACATTCTCACATTTATATGTGTGGAGAGAAAGGATATACTATACCTACATATAAACATGGTAAGGACGTTGCAGAGAAATGTCGAACGACGACGCAGACCGCAATTCAAATAAAATCCTTTAGGGCTTTTGACTTTTAACTCATCCGTTTAACGAGTGCTTCATGTTCGTGAGCGGCAACAACAACACCCTTGACACCTACACCCACACAGATACACACACACAATAACACACAGTTACAAAAGACAAAGACAGCGCAGATACACATACATACATACGGCAAAACACAAAACGTTTTAAAATTTTTATGAGTTCTGCCTGGGTGGATTTTTCAGTCTGTGATTGCTTTACTCCTTACACAGAAGCGTAATCTTCCCCGCCCCAAACCCGCCGCCACTCTTAAAATTCCAACAACATTCACGTGATGCCACGCACAATAAGCCAAATCGATTGATGACGACAACAGCAGCTATCTGGCCAAGCAATTGGCATTTCAAGTGGCCCATTGAACAATTGCCAATACTCTTTTAACCCCCTCTTCTACACTGCTGGTCTATACTGCTGCTGGTTCTCTTGGCCCCCTCCATTGAAGAGGGCCGCATAATAAACAAGCGAAATCCCTTTGCCGGGGCGTGAAAAACCATAAAATATGCAATGAACTTATGCATAGGCAAAAAGCTAGCGAAGCAATCTCCAATAGCTTCGATGAAGTCATAGAAGCTGGAAAAATAAAAAACTAGAAGGAAGCAGCTCTTTGGTGAGATACAGGTATAATCGTGGAATAAAATTAGCTGGATGGGAATCGATTTAGTCATATTTGTGCATCTATTTGTATAAACTGGTTCAGCATTAGTAAGTAGTAAGGGTCTAGGATGAGGCCCTATAATCCGCTAGGAGAGAAGGACGCCAGTGGTAAGGATTGAGGATGAGGCCCTATGGCTCGTTAGGAGAGAAGGACTACAGATGTAAGGATGTAGGATTGTGAAAGATTAGCTCATGGTAGAATGCACATTTGGCAGCTTTTATTTTGGTGAGACGGAGGAATAATCTGTTTTCGTCGAGGATCGATGGCAAATCTTATGTATCTGAAGAAAATGATTCACTACGATCTGTCAAAATCAGCTAAAGCCGATTTGCAGTATTAACAAGAAGAATGTTCCGTGACGGTGTTTCCTGGGCCCACCCTGTACAATTTAGATTTAGATTTTTATTGTACAACGACAAGATATCATTGGCACAACCTGCTCGTAAAGACACCCAATTTGTACAGCCAGTCGCATGGTTTAGGACTTGAGTAAGAGCTCGCGAGGAAGCACTCTGCAACGCCATCCAAGGTTATGTTAAACTATCATAAATCTACAAAATCCTTGAACCTTTTAGAATATGAGAGCTGCCTCAGTCGAAAATTATTCCTATCTGTCGTCAGGATATGCAATGCATATATTTACTAGAATACCCTTGACCCAGATACGAATCAAGGATTTGGTCTTGGAGTAGTTCTTCACGAATCTACAGAATTGACGACTCGTCTAGACAGACTGCAAACAGAAAAAAACTCAAAGAGACTCCATTCATTAACCAAATTATAAAATAATGCTCTCTTCGTAATAACGTCTGGGAACTCTAGGGAAATGATAGTAAATATGATGTTGAGGTGATACAAAGGTCACAGTCTAAAGTCCTATGCCGTAGATTTAAAAAGACCTGACTTCTTGAATGTAGGCTCAGCAAGCATATGAGAAACATTGACATCATAGATTTAGGCTTTTGCTAGAAGAAGGGATACCTTCAGGTGCGGATCCCAGATTTAGTCTTGGAGGGATTCTTCACTTCAAAGTATATATATGTCAGAGCTCGCGAAATTCTTACAACCCATTTCTTAAACTTTTGGGAGCGTCCTTACCCGAAAACCCCCCTGGAACCAACGCTGAAATTTCTATTTGGTGGTCATAGAATTTTGATTGGATTGATGGAATCCTTCTAATACACACTTAGAGCTTGTGAGGCTCTTGCTTTCATAAGGGCTCCCCTATTTGGAGGTCAAAGAATCTTGATGGACTTGGGAATTGGGTTTCAAACGATTTGAAGCAGATAGATATTGAGCGGCGTTTCTTCACTTGTGAACAGCTGTTTCCAACAAACAATCAGAAGGGGTTTTGGTATGAAATTGTGAATAGTGACGAACAATGGGCTCATTATGAAAATCCAAGTCATGAGTTTGAAGGAAAACGGCCACAGTACCAGACCAAGTTATTCTCCAACATGATTATGATAGGACACATGCCGCCAGGCCGGTCAAGATATGCTAGATACGCTTAAACCGGATGTCCTAACTCACCCGCCGTTATTTCCAAATATTGCTGCTTCGGATTACGATAAATTCGATCCTTGGGATACAATCAAGCAAACCAGAAATTCCACTCTTATGAAGAAGTCAAAAACTGGTGCGTTTACACAGTCGCTTCAAAAGATCCACCGATTTTTCGACATAATTTCCCAGAAAGATGGGAAAAAAAGTAGTCGCTAACGACGGGCACAAATTTCACTAATGAATATGTAAGCTTTTTACAATAAATCCAAAGACTACACCTTATAATTCAGTTTATCTCAGGATATAGATTAGCTTTATAATAACTACTTAAGTAGTCCCATTTTTCCAACTTTTGGGACCGAAACCCCCGTGCATCCTCCACTGCCTTGACTCTATGGGCGCGTTATTAAACATTTCAGAAGATATCGCTGAGTAGTTGGCCTAGCACCTAGTGTATATATAAATTAAACCAGCTAATTCGTATTTCGATTTCTTGGATTTTCATGATTTCACAAAATTCGTCGGAGCTTATATCCAGTTTTCAGCACTTAAATTTGTTATGCATGATATAGCTACCTCCTTCTCACTCCCTAAAATTCGCGCTATAAACAAAAAAGAAACTTTAATGCTATTTACCTTACATCTTAAGGTATTTTCTTAGGTTTTTTTATGTGCAAAGTTTTGCAAAAAGTTACCACACAGAGAAGCAGTTAATACCCTCTCACACACACATGAAAAAGAGTGCGAAAATGTGCGCGCTGTTAAAATGATTAATGATGTGTGTGTGGCTATATTTTAACGCCTCTTTATGTATATACACACATACGCACACACATAACTACACATATGTACAAGCCAAAGACAGATGTTGTCATAAATAAAAAGTGGCAAGACGCCGTTAGAACATGTAAATAAACATACACTGACAACAGACACACACACACACACACACACACACACTTGCCTGTTTACTTATGCATGCATTGCCGATAGAGCGAGAGTGTGTGGGTGTAGGTGTGTGTGTGTGTGTGTACGAGAGAGGCAGTCTGTTTAAGCCACATTAATGTCAAATCAGGCGCATAAATTGCGTAAAACGCTCAATTTATTTAACGAAGCATACTTTTGGGCGCTGCCATCATTACACTTCCGGTGCGTCGCGTGTGTATGTGTGTGAGTGCACAAGTGTATATATTTATATACATTTTTTTTGTTGCCTAATAAATGCCACAAATCACTTGTCTAAGCAACTTGACTCGTTTCAATGACAATGTTGCCACATTTTATCTTAATATACTCTACATAGTTATGCATAGAAGAAATTATTTACACTGCGCTACAAGGAAAAAAAAGATAAGTCAGACTTGGTTTGAGCAGAAACATATTTAAGACACTGCACCGGAGATATATAAATCTAATAGCATCAAATGTATATATAAAGGGAGGAGAGTAGGGAAGAATATCAAAGCTGCAAAGTAGGAAGTAGATTAACATCCGCACAAGATCTTCATTTAGATCAGTTGGGAATACCCGAATAAAAACAAAAAGTTCAGGGTATACAAATATTGCTCTGTTATGCTATTTGTGAATTCACCAAAACTGGTATGTCAGCTCACGATATGGGACTACCACCCTCTAGTCCCCTGCAAAAGTTATTAAGCCTCGGTAGATGTAGAGAAAAATTAAGAAAGAATTTAGAAGAATTAAGAAAGTAGCAACCATGGATGTGGCTTTCTTCTTCTTATGTCCTGTTACTTCTAGTGGAGTATAGGGCGGCCCATCGAGATGGTTTTCGTTATATTGTTATTTCTAAAACATGGGGTTTGCATCTCCAAATCCGTCGTGCATGCTGCCGAATTGGATTGGTGGATTAGCTGCAGGGACACGGGTACCGCTTGGAGAATGAATATTCCTCGGGCTTACTCTCATCTTTATAAAGAAATATATGAGGGAGCAGGGTTCTGACAGTAAGTTATAAGCTCAAAGTCAGTCCTGACAACTCTCACTCACTTAAATAGGCCGCCCCTGACCAGGAGAGCAGACGCCTTTTGCAGCCGCTCATTCTGAGTACAGACGCTACGTTGTGCATCGCCACATGATCGTGAAGCCATGTTTCGCCTTCTCACAATTGGCTAGCCCCCAAAACGATTGTTCAGGGGGTTACCCAGAGGATACTTGACTGAGAGTCGGAAGTTTTTGAGCTGCCTAAACCGTTCAGAAAAAGAATAATTTTTGGCCACTCCCAAGTTATTGGCGATCAGAAATTTTCCGCACTATCATGCACTTCTGCGAACGGCTCCATCCTCATATTGATCTGTCTGAACACCTATATTTTGGAGCCCACTTGAAGATGGAGAACTTTACCATTAGTTGTGTTTAACTAAGCTTCTGGTTAATCTTATTGAATGATGTTGAAATCTGAGATTGAGTTATGTCCGTCTGTCTGACCATCTTAGTTTCAGAGACCACAAGAGCTGTAGCCCCAAAACTTAACCAGTGTATACGTATAACTTCGCTTTTGGTCAAGTTTATTGAATGGAGTCGAAGCTTGAGATTGGGCCCTGTCCATCTGTCTAAACTCCTAGAATTAATAAAAGACCCAAAACTTTACCAATGGATGCGTAGAACCCCGCTTCTGATCAAGTCGAAATATTGCAGCGTTCCCCCGCAGTAGAATTTCGTCTGTTGATTATATGGGGTTAAAACTTTAGAGAGCAATGCTTCGATGGATTGGGCATACCCTGCGAAGATCCAACGAGAACCGCGCTCGACAGGCACTTCGTTGAAACCCTCAGGGGACAGAGTCGTCGCGTTGGTGCGCCAGCAAAAGCATGAAAAAGATCTATTGATCATAAACTACAAGCCGCCAGTTAGTCATGGAATGATATCTGCCGTGAAGCCCGTAACAGAGTTTGCTACAATAGAATGGTCGAGGCCCTATGCTCCACTGGGAGTCGAGGATGACAGAAGAAGAAGCTTTGAGAAGGTGTTTTTAGCCAAAAATGTATTAATTGAGAAGTGAAGAACACATGCGAGGAAAAAAAATAATCCTCTAAAAACCTCACAAACGATCTAACTAAACCAACATCCACTTTCGATGCAAACAACAGGGTGCAGGTTATTCCACGCCTCGACATTTTACAGATATTATGTGGATGGTTGGCCACCCTAGTGTTAATTATCGGCACCATTCGTCAGATTCAATAATTACAAACCATTAAAAAATATTTCTTCTTCGTCTACCCTTGATGCCATCTATCTGCAACTCCTGTTCCCTATTGCGATTAGTGTTTTGGGATTGTGAAAATACACAATTATATTCTACCATATTATTAAAAGTTAACAAAAGGAAGGTTGGCTGCACCAAATTTATGTCGCTTATCGAACTGGCTTACTCCCATTAAAATATACTTTCTTCGAGACGTAATTAACCAAATAATGATAAAACGGCACAATATGAATAGTAAATGCAACCACCTTGATCTGGTATACAATTGGCTTGAGGCTGATGAAGTACCATTTCGGATTAACCAAAATGAAAAGTTCTTAAGCATTTTCCTCGCTGCTAATTAAAGTCAAAAGGTAGAGTTCAAGTAAAATCAGATAACTACGGAACACAATATTTCACCTATGTCAGCTAATAAATTAAGAGTCGCAAGCTGCGCATCAAAGGATAACTTTGTCACACAGATACACACGCACACACACACACATACCTAACACACATATACACATTAACCTGCACAAATAATCAGCTGTAAATATTTTATATGAGACAAGCGTAAAACTTTGACATTCTTTTGGTATTTGGCTGGAAAGGTCGCCATGACGTGAATTTCAGGCATTTTGTATCTTTCATCTGTTAGATACTATACTATTGTTGTTGTTGTTGTTAGAAAAACTTGCCACCGAACCCCCCACCACACTTTTGTAGCCCTGCGGCTTAGTTTTATATACAGCTAAGCTTTGCTGGTCATTTGCAGGCATTAGTTTAGTATTATGGGCATTGTGGGCGGAGGGAAGTGGTTGCTAACAGGGGTACGGAGCGGGGCGGGGTGTTTCAATGCTGTTGCGCTGTAATTTTGAGGCTTACGATAAGAAACCAACAAATAGAAATGAATGTCAATGGATAATCAAAATAAATGTTGCTGGAATTGGGAAGAGATGAGACAAAGCTTGACAAATATGAGAGAGCAACGCATGGTGGCTTCTTTTTTTTTTGCAAAAATCTATATGTACTCTGTTTTGGTGAGAAAAAAGTATTATATGTGATGAACTGCAAAAAAATCATGTGATTTTTATTTAAACCGAAACTGAAACCAAAAAGTAGTTTACGTTTCAGTTCGAAAAGACGGTAGAAAGCGTCGCCCTCTATAAGGGATATCTATTAAGTTTGTAAGATGCCGAGGACATCACAAAGTTAGCTGAGGAAAGTACAGTAAAGAAAAGAGTACATTAAACTAGAGTAGAGAGTCCAGTAGTAGAGAGTAGAGAGTCCAGTAGTAGAGAGTAGAGAGTCCAGTAGTAGAGAGTAGAGAGTCCAGTAGTAGAGAGTAGAGAGTCCAGTAGTAGAGAGTAGAGAGTCCAGTAGTAGAGAGTAGAGAGTCCAGTAGTAGAGAGTAGAGAGTCCAGTAGAGAGTCCAATAGAGAGAGTCCAATAGAGAGAGTCCAATAGAGAGAGTCCAGTAGAGAGAGTCCAGTAGAGAGAGTCCAGTAGAGAGAGTCCAGTAGAGAGAGTCCAGTAGAGAGAGTCCAGTAGAGAGAGTCCAGTAGAGAGAGTCCAGTAGAGAGAGTCCAGTAAAGAGTCCAGTAGAGAGTCCAGTAGAGAGTCCAGTAGAGAGTCCAGTAGAGAGTCCAGTAGAGAGCCCAGTAGAGAGCCCAGTAGAGAGCCCAGTAGAGAGTCCAGTAGAAAGTCCAGTAGAAAGTCCAGTAGAAAGTCCAGTAGAGAGAGTCCAGTAGAGAGAGTCCAGTAGAGAGTCCAGTAGAGAGAGTCCAGTAGAGAGAGTCCAGTAGAGAGTCCAGTAGAGAGAGTCCAGTAGAGAGTCCAGTAGAGAGAGTCCAGTAGAGAGTCCAGTAGAGAGTCAGTAGAGAGTCCAGTAGAGAGTCCAGTAGAGAGTCCAGTAGAAAGTCCAGTAGAAAGTCTAGTAGAGAGTCCAATAGAGAGTCCAGTAGAGAGTCCAGTAGAGAGTCCAGTAGAGTCCAGTAGGGTACAGAAGAGTAGAGTAGAGTACAATACAGTAGAGTAGAGTAAAAACTTAAACTCGTAGTTGCGAGTAGTGGGTACTGGATTACCGAGTCTTCCATATATTCTTAAAACCCTTCGCTTCAACTATGAACATAATTTCTATATATTCTTGGCAGAATGACAGAGAGTGGCTGAGAGAGTTAAGAGCAAAAGATAAACCTGCTACACCCAAAAAATTGTCTCTACTCCAAAATCCCGTCGATTTGTAAAAGTATCGTCCATCTTTCTACTTTAAGCAAGTCCATTTAGGTTAAGGGCTGACCAAGTAGGGTTATAAATTAATTTAAAAAAGAAAAAAAGCTACACATGCAAAAATGTTGAAGGAGAGCAAGAGAGAGGCACAGGGACAACACACAGAGAGATAGAGAGACAGACGCACAACTCACAATGAAAGTCCTTAAAGATTAATTAATCTTGTGCCACATGCTGCTGGTGCCACAAACAACAGTTACGTCCGTGTGTGTATCTGTGTGTTTGTGTGCGTTTGCTGACCATTGTCCCTTATCCCTAGTCCTTTGTCCATGCGTCCGTTTTGGGTTGGTTCAGTTACGGTTTTTAAGCTAATGACACAAAACGCAAAAAAGGATGCAATGCGGCGGGGTTAATTTCCAGGCACAGAGGCCGGACAGCGCCTGCCAAGCTTATCTTTTGCTTTTGAAGAAATAATTAATGACCTCGTTTTTGCCACTGTGGCAGTCTCTCGCTCTCCTACTCTGGCAAACTGACCGCGGCACGACGCTGCCCAGCGCTCCCAATCTCACTGGGCCAGTGGCCATTAAAAATCGTTTATTTCGATTTGATTTAATCCAAAATAGATTGCTCTGCCGTCTCGAAATGGCAGCCTGGCAGCCAGCCAGCTAGCCAGGCCCAGTGTTGTCTGCATCCAATTTATGCACTCAATTTGCGCGTGCAGCGATGCGACCAGATCCCAGTTGCCAGTTAACAGACCCCCGAAGAACGTACCCAAACCCTGCCCTCCTGCACCCCGCCCACATACGCATGTTGCAGTGTGGACAATGGTTGGTGGCTGCAACATTTATAAATTTCATTGGTTAATCCTTATTTTCACATTAAGCGCTGGCGAGGAATGCGCTGCAAATGCAACGTATTTTGGTTACACTGCATCCCAATCCAACCCAGCTAGGGGGAGAGCTCTGGGCTTTTATCGCGCCTGTGTGTCTCTTGTTTGGTGTTGGCAATTAAACTAATCGCGTGCCGAGCTTAAAACGCGATTTGCGGTGCCGATTGCCATTTGCGATTTGCGTAAAATTTATTTTTCCACCAACAACAACAACAGCAACACATACGGAAAATTTTCCTCTCCTAATGACATTTAAACTGTTTGCATTTGGGTACACCATGGTTGGGTTTTTGTGGCTATTGCTGTTTTAGCGGTTTTTGTGGCCAGGATCATTTGCTGCAACATTCAATGCTTGTGTCCTAATGCAAATGTTTAGTTTTATGGTTTAACCCCATTTCCAGCTCTTGGCCATGATTATATAATAGCAATGCGTTTGATATGTGGCCAAAAGTGGGCAGAGACTCTACTCACCTGTTTGCGGCAAGCAAAATCCGAGAATTTCGCTTGCGTCGCCAACAAAGCTTTTCTATCCGTTGTGCCAAAGCACCAGATGGTCTTAAGGTCAACTCTTATCCAACTGCAGTTATATTTATTCCTTATTCCCGATTTGAAAAATTATGATTAACACTTTTTTCTTTCCACTGTTGACAAGACGAAAATTAAAATTAGTTTCTGTTTCACAAAAATCTTATAATAAAAGCAGAGCCTACTAAGCAAAGCTGTTATATGTCAACTGTCAAGCGGCATTGCCAGCTAATATTTTTTTTGTATAGGCATTGCCAGCTAATATTTTTTTTTCTATTGGCATTGCCAGCTTGAATTTATTCTTTTCTTACGCACCTTTGCTACAAGTGAAGGGGCTTCCAAGCCTTTTTAAAACACGTTCCGCGAACTGCACCAATATTTTTATTCTTTAAGTCACTTTTAATTGTCTTGAAATTATTTTTTGAATTTTCTTTTGCACTGCAGACAAAATATAAAATTAGTTGTTGCTGCTGGAAAAATTCACTTTCAACTAAATTTGTAATTCCTTAAAACTGACAACTGCCAGTTTGTTTTAGTTTTCAAAGCCTACTACCCCAGACAACCTAAATATTTATATGTGCAAACTTTTTTTTTAATATCTCACTTTTAAATATCCTTTTACTTTTAATATTATTTAATCTACCATTTACTCTACGAGTCCCATTAGGTCTAGGCAGTCGCTAGAAATACAAAACCAATCATTCAAAATCAAAAAAGGACAATTACTTTTTGAGAAAGGTATAACAATAGTTACAAAATGTTTGCGGATACTGAAAATTAGGGAAGGATTAAAGGGATCCTTTTATCTGGGGTAAAAGTGCTCAAAATTGTTTTTATTTTAACATAGCCTTGAAAACTAATCAAAAAACAAGTGCAGGTCTTAGTGGGCCATCCACCAGTTGGATGCTTCTTCTATGGCGCGACGAACCCGGTAGGGGATTAGGCCTGTATCGCTCGCCTCCATATCCGAGGTTTTTTTTTATTCTTTCGTAGTCGTGGGGTTTGAAAAGGAAATGACGGCTGACTGGGACTTCGACTCCCTTGCATGGTAGTAGATGTCCACTTACGCTTCCATGCAAAACATCCTCAAACACAGATCGCTTGAGGGACCGCCTTCTCACATTATCTCACCCCTGGAAAGGGGTATCCAGGGGCTTATTAGAGGGTACCTAGTGTAAGGCTGGAGGTTGTTAGCTACTTCGATAGGGCAGTTAGTGGTCGGAGGGTGGTGTCGATCTTTGGGGTGTGCTTGCGCGGAAGGTTAACTGACTGTCACACGGGAGTGACCAGCGACGATTCCCTAACTGGCCGATGCTTATTACATGATGACCTAAAAAAAAAGGCTAGGTCAAAATTCATTCTTGTTGCTACACTCCATGTAGTGTAAAAAAATAAGAAGAACAGAACTAATATACGATCCCATAGGCTTTATAATAATATCTCAATGATATGGCAAGGCTCACGAACTACATTCTGGAACCGCTCAAAGTATTTATAAAAAGGGAGGAAACGTTTAATTTTAAAGATTTTTAAGGTATTTACCAAGAATTACAAGACATAAGCTATAATTTTAAGATATGCTAGAACGAATGATATAGTCAGCGATTAGTGTTATATGCAAGGACTACGGCATACCACAGGAACATTGAATAACCAAATTCAAAACCCATATTCCAACCAGGAAGAAGTGGAATACAGGTGTACCAGGCCCAGCTGGCTCGATAAAGATATACAAGAACGGTTCTCAGTTAGACGACCGTGTAGGCGGAGGCGTCTACGTTGAGGAATTCAACGTTAGATCTGCTTTCGGACTCCCGGACAACTGCAGTGTTTTTTAGGCAGAGGTCACTGCAATCCGGGAGACTTTAATAACAATAAGAAACCTACAAGTTCGAAATAAGAACATTTGTATCTACTCGGACAGCCAAGCGGCTATTAAGTCCCTAGTTTCGATGTCTTCGTGTATGAAGTCAGGGAATAACTGCCGCTTGTCTTTAGAGGAGATGGCTGAGCAGTTTTCAATTCATATGGGTCCCAGGACATAGGGACTTCGCGAGCAACTGTATTGCGGATGAACTGGCTAGACAAGGAACTACCAGCATTTTCCTTGTAGACAACGAGGGCATGGTCAGCTATTAACTGATAATACGAAATTTTCGCTCTTTTTGCAAATAAAACGTGGAATCGGATGCCGAAAACGTGTAGAATCCCACGGCAAACTTGGCCGACAACTGCAGTAGAAGAACCAAAGAACTTTGCTGCCTGAGTAGAGCCCAGTGCTCATCTGTTATCCTTACTAACACGGGACACTGGCTGGTGGGAATCCACGCATTCAGGTTAAATGCTCCCTACCACGACTTCTGTAGAAGCTGAGGCGATGAGGAGGAGCTGGAGACGGTGGAACACTTTTTCTGTCAATGAACTGGGCTGGGCAGTAAAAGATTTAGGTTCCTTAAGGTCACACTTTCTTGACGATTTATCTCAGCTCCCTGAACAGAGTACACAAGGCTTTTTAAGGTTTATTCAGACTGCCGGATGGCTTCCTTACCTCATATAGGGGACCTCTCAAGTGGGGAAGAGTGGTGAAATAGCTCACTGTAGCAGTATCGCAACGCGCCTATCCTTGGACTAAGTGAGTTGGGGCGTCAGTCCCCCTAACCTAACCTTATCTATGGATCCTGCATGTTTTTTTTTTCCTGGTCACATATGTGCACGCGAAGGCCTTAAACCCCGAAGCAGAAGCTCCAAAATCATGCTTTAAGTTGCAAAATATTGTCTTTATGGAGTGACAGACTTTGAACTCGGTCCAAAATCTTATTGCCATTTGTTATTATAACGAAATAGGACTATTAAAAAGTAAAAAGTGATCTTGTAGTGGATTGAGCCCAAAAATCATTTTCCACACTATAACACTCTGGCTGACTTAATGCCCTGCAGCCTACAACTTGTTTATAAAGATTATATTATATTATTTTCTATGGATAAAGGCTGCATCCCTATTTTTTTGTATTATAATATTTGTCTGGGGCATAAATGTCTGTTATATTTGATTTAGATATACGGCATTGCCATATAGATTTTGTTACAAAAACTTTTTACTCACCATGCCACGAAGGGCGGCTTCTTGAATCCCAGGGTTTACCGAATATGATCAGCTTTATTCCAAATCTTGTTAAAATATGTTCCACATCAAATCGTTATAAGTTATTTTTTTAATAACACTTTCTATACCCGGTATAAACGTTCAAGTATCGTATTGAACTGCAGAATAGTTCTAAAATTAGTCATAGTCCTTCTCTTTTAAAAAATGTTCATCGATGGACTTTTACTTACCATGCCACGAGGGGGGGCTGCTCCTTCAATCGCAGTGTCCCCAAACTTTAATCAGCTTTATTCCGTATTTTTTTAAAATATATTCCGCACACTTCCTATAACCGTTCAATTATCGTTTGGCACTGCAATATAGTTTATAAGATTAGTTGTTGTCTTACTTAAATCTCGTTTTAGACAACATTTTTATTTTTAACAAATTTTCAAAGCTGTCATTTTTTTTCAAAGCCTACTAGCTTCAGTTGTTAAATGTCAACTGTACTAAAGGCATTGCCAGCCTAAATTTTCTTGACATTATCTGGCAATGTTAAGAAAATTTTAGCTGGCAATGCTTTTTGTTAAAAATAGTACACACCTTGCGCAATCCGCGTAAGCCAACTTCACGCCCTCCTTCCGCGCCTATTAAGGACACGTACCGCGCACTGCACCAAATCTTTATAAAGTTGCAAATTTTCCAAGCCGATTTAAAACACGTTTCGCGAACTTGACCTATATTTTTGTAATAATTTTTTAAGTCACTTTCAATTGTCTTGAAATTATTTTTCCATTTCGTTTTGCACTGCAGACAAAATATAAAATTAGTTGTTGCTTCACCAAAAAATTGTTTTAAACTAAAATTTTCATTTCATCAGGTTGAAATGTAGCAGAAATTGTTTTCAAAGCCTACTATGATGTCTCTTAATTTACAATTTTTTTTTGTAAAAAAAATTTCCACTCACCGTCCCACGAAGGGCTGCAATCCGAGTACTCAAACTTTGCTCAATATGTTGAGCTTTTTATACCACTCTTGTTAGAATATGTTCCCGGTTAAAAATGTTTTAAGTATCGTAACGAACTGAAAGCAAGTTCTAAAATTAGTTGTTGTTTCAGGTAAAACTGGATTTAAACTAAATATTTTATTTGGTTAAATTTGCAGCTAGGAATGTATTTGTAGGAATGTATTTTCAAAGCCTTCTATCTGAAGCTGTTTTAAATCACAAAATAAGATAATGCCCTATATTATTTGCTAGAATCAGTAAACCATCCATTCCAATTTCCGACATAAATCAAATTAGCAAGAAGAAACATGCCATCGAATAACTTTGAACACCGCGATTCGGTGGATCTTTCTATCTCTCTTTCTTCTACTTCTAGGTAAATTTTTCATCTTTCTACAATTCCATAAGCTGGTAAAGCCCATCTAGCTCAGAATTTTATTAATCCATAATTGACAGTTAGCCAGACGGAGAGAGGGTGTTCATTAGGGAGGCCTATCAAAAAAACATGTTCTGCTTTTAGCTATGGAATCGCAATATCTCTAGAAGTGTTGCGAAGATCCTGCCCCAGTTTCCTTGAGGTTTAAGAGTCGGTGTAGCCTAGCTAATCAGAAGTTTTTTAATTCATGACCGCCGTTAGCAAATCAGTCAATTAGAGGTTGTTACGTATATGTTGCTTGAGGTGTCTCAGGCGTAAAGCTCTTTCTACTACTCATAAATCCTTTAATTTTCAATGTGTAATAGGTCAAATGAAGGTTATTTTGGGTTATTGGAATTTGAGCTCTTAAGTTTGCTACTGTTTCATTAGTTTTCAACCCAACAATCAGCTGTCTAAGGGACTTTATTGTCTTGAACCTCTTTTCCCTTTAAATCGCTATCAGATTCTTTTGCCATGTCAGGGCAAGTAAAACGTCTCTCCAGGCGTCTCTATTAAGTGCAGACATTCTCTATTTAAGTTTACTATCTAGTCCTTTTGACGAAGGTACAAACTACCGGGCTTTGCGGGCTCCTACTATTGTAATCGGTGTTTTATTGGTTTCATTCGATCCGAATTTTCTAAACCATATCGCTGTCGGACAAGCTGGAAACACCTGAGCAAGAGATGTGTATTACGGACTAAGCGAAATTAGAAAGATATCCTTTCAACACATTTTTCGACCAGGCCCATTGAGAGGGGAAAGGGACTTCCCCCGGACCCACAGTTTTCTCAGGGTTCCGGTGTAATTACTATCGAGCTATCGTGTGTCAAGATAAAAGTGTCATACAGGTGACGGTACATTTCCACCAGCTCCGGATTTTAGCTCTACGGTCCTGATTAATGCTCTTGCCGGAATAAGTGGATTCTTCTTTAAGGGTTATAGAATTTAACCCGACTAAAATCATCTCTGATAATTAAGTTTATATCAGGAATCTGACTAGCTGAGCAGCTCTAGGATTAGTTGGAAGCACAATAGATCATAACAGTTGCAGTGCAGATCTTGTTTATTTCTAGATAATATATCTGGTCAAATTGCTATTTGTATAAGTTGGTAGTTTTTAAATAGTGCAATCAGCCTAAGTGCCGTCGGTGGCGTAAGTGGTTGCGTACTCGCCTCTAAAACCGAAGGTCGGTGGTTCGATTCCCCGCAGTAGCACTGGTGCATTTGCCTAGCACTGGCATCGCGCTAGCGGAAAGACGGTCCTTGTTCTGTTCGAACAGTTATTAGTAGCGATTCCCTATGCCTCTCCTCCAAGGGGTCTAACAGGAACAAAAAAAACAATCAGTCCTAGAGTACAAACATCAGCTTGGAAGCTGCAGTGATGTATGGTCAAAGATTCTGATAGTTGCATTATGCACCGATGTCCTTCTTTGCCTGTCCTTATGTCTTACGACGATGTAGCTTTATATAGAATGCAGCTTGTCTAACGTTCTCCATGACTTTCCCATTAAATTGGCTATACCCTATACTTTGGTTTAATGTGATACACCTCAAAGGAAGTGAGTAAGCCCTCAACCCCTTTCCAGCTTTGCGACATTTTTTAAACAACTGCACTCCAACTCGACGCAGATATTTCTATTTACACAAACAACCCGTGAATGGAATTTTATTAAAAGCTTTTGGGAACTTTGGGAGAAGTATCACTCTTAAGTTTTAAACCATCTCAGAACCAAGAAACCTTGATGACTATACACATGCAACCACAAATAAGAAAAGCAAAAATATCTTTGATTAATGATGTCAACGGCATGGAGTTGAGATGAGGCATGAGGCACGGGCATAGCCAGTGGGACCTAGGGCAATTCCCCAGTTGGTCTTTAGCAAAAGTCAAAAGGGAGAACGAGGTACGTCAAACGGAAGACGAAAGATGTCACCAAACAATGGACCATGGACAAAATCTGTCAAGAATGCGTCAATTTAATTGCGCACGTGACGCGCGGCTATGAATGAAATGAGCTTTGAATGAAAAGGAGTGGTGGGGGGGGGGGGGGTTGGGTTGCGAGATGTTTACGAGAGGGAGGTTGACTGCGTCACGTGACGTTGACGTTGACGTCAGGTCCTTCATGTTGCAAGATGAGCACTGTGACGTAATGCGGCGTAACAATTGCATTTTGTGGCTAATAACGGTAAATGCTCAACATAACCTTCCAAATCCAACAACAAAATGGCCGATTTTTGCAAATTTCATTAAAGATAAATGGTTGGCGATTAACCAACAAGAGCCCAGCTCTTGTGTATATTTATGCAAAAATTCGTTATGGACGCCAAAGCGGAAACGGAAACCAACACCAACGAAACAGTTTAGCGAGGTCCTTTGTTGTTGTCGCTAGTGACATGATAAATTGCATGAAATTATTTCTCAACTGCTGCCAGGCAGCCAAAGCCAAAGCATCCCATCCATCCACCCAACCAGTATTCAAAAAATTATGCCCTCAGCTGAGAAGTTTGGAAAATTTTTGTTTTCCAAGGGGGGTAACTCTCCCCCACGCTCTGTCACAGCTTGAAGGCATTTTTGTGGCTTGTATCTCGCTCGTAACGCTTTTGTATCTCATTTTTGGCATATCTGGTTGTGTATCTGTGAAATGGCATACTTAAAAGTTAATTGTTGCTGCGTGCAGCAAATCACAGCATCGGAGTACGCAAAACTTTTCAACCAAAAGCCACAAATGACAACAGAAGTCGCGAAAGGAATCCCCCCAACCCCAAACCCACGCACTTATCTTGGAACACATCGATGTAGCCAAGAGTCACAAGTTGATGATGTTGTTCACTGAGTTGTAGAAACTGTGGCCGCTTTTGTGGCATCTGCACAAAATTTAAACGAATTTGAAATTTATTTAAATTTGGAAACAAAATATACGCGACATGTTGTAATTCTCTTTCTAGTCTCGTTTTAGACTTGTTCTCTACTTGTTTTTGTATTATTTGTCTTGTTGTCCCTTTTTGAGTACAACAAAGCAAAGGACATGTTGGTTTTGGGCAGAAACTTGAGCAAATACTCTGTCTTTCGATTTGGGCATCCATATGGTCATTGTACCCATTTTGGATCCATACATCTCTAGAGAGAAACATAGCCGAAGTAGATGTTCTTCACAGTATTTCAGTAAAGGATTTGCTTCCAATCAAAAAATGGAACAAATGGTAAATTTGAGGAATATCAGCAATTGAAACTTCTACGCATGTAGAAGATGGCGTCTAGCGTGGATAAATCGTTTTAAAAACTAAAATGAACAACATTTCTCCGATTTCAGTTTATTTGAACGAGTAGCTCGTAGCTATGATCGTTATGAAGTAATCAGGTGTGGATCTAGGATTTGGTCTTGGGCGGGAGGTTCTTCACTGATATATATCAGAGCTTAATATAAAATAAATAATAAATTTGCGTAGCTATAACAATAAACGGAGTTTTTGACGGAGTTTAGGGTACTCCTTTTGGCATATTCGGTAAATATAGACGATGTAGGAGTTCTCAAGAAACGCATCGGCGTTATTGATGAATTAAGCTCTTCTCGGGGATTGCCACCTTGTCGTGGTGAGAGGGCTTATGAATCAAGAGCGACACCGGCGGTAGCATAGCTATCGGTAAGGCCACCCATGCCGGTAAGGTCGAGGAAGAGTCCTGAAGCTTAGAGCATTCCATAACAAACCCTGATGCTTTTTGGCAGCCAAATTGCCATCAGGTAAACGTCTGTTTCCCCATATCAGGGGCGGATTCTAGCTCAAGAATCTTTGAACCCATCACTCATTGATTCTCATAAAAGATGTCAGAATAGCATGGAACAAAAAAAATAATGGAAACATGTCTCCAAGAGGTTCCCAGCAATCATTGGGCAATCCACCTGCTACGGCAGCCAGCGCAGAGGATTTGGAGGGGCTAATTTCACGATATAACGGCAACACGATGAATGTAACCAAGAGGCTCTATGCTCCACTTAGGATTCCAGAATAAGTAGTAAGTTCTTATTAAAATAAAGAAAGACGCAGAGATCATACAATATTACGTCAGATTCTCAATTATCTGAAGTACCTTGGCAATGGTACTCGTTATTCCGCGAAGATCTCTATTTTAACCCCTACTCCAGGAAAGTATTCTTCAAGGGAATCCTAGCCTGTTGCTGGCTGGCAATCAGTCTCGGACGGATAGGAGTTAGCTCCTCTAGGGTATAAAGGAAATATTTTCCAAGGCTTAAGTTCGAACTAAATGAATGTGCTACACAAAGACGCAGCTGCAAAAATGATTATTTCTATACACCCAGAATTCGGGAATGCTCATCCCAGATCTCAGCTGTCTCTCAAAACTGCCAATTGTTAAAAACATCTCGAAATAAGGTTAGTAAATAGGAGAAATAGCGATTGCTAAGCTATTACCAGGGCTAGTCCTTTGATAACACAGGACTACAAATACGGGGCCATGTTAGTTGTTTGGAAAGCTAAAGGTCATTTCCAAAGTAATAATCAGCGTGGAATTTAAGTCCGAGGTCAGAATTGGCCTTTTCCCTAAAATAGTTCAACTGGTAAAAAGAAAATCTTGCAGAAATTCCCAGCGGCAGCACCGACGCTTCCTTTCCATGCCTAAAATAGTTCTAGTTTATCACGCTGACTTAAGAACGTCTTACTTTGTATTGACAACGTTAAAATATACTTAAAAAGACACTAGAGAATCGTGCATTTGTTTTATGGAACTAACAAGCATCTTTAGTTCACAATTCGGGAAATAAAACATGCTCCAACGAACCAAAATCAAACGCTATTCAAAATATCTGAAGATTGCAGTAGGAAAGTGTCCCTAAGTCCTTTGCACATATTACTCACCGATACGTAAACCGCTTGTGCGGCACAATTTGATTTCTTTTTTCACAGTTGAATATTCCGTATTAATTTTCCGCCGATATCACCGTTAAATGCTTCCGTATTAATGTTCCAATACGCCGATATTACCGTTAAATGCGTTAATATAATGATAAAAATTCGATTAGAAAATAATTTTTTCACACAGTTTGTTTGTTCACGAATGTGTATTGCTTTATGAAAATAAAAATTTCAAAGTGAAATATATTTTATTTTGATAGGTAAACGTCAACTGAAACGTGCTGCCATACCAATTTAGAACTGACAATTGGTGCTGCCAGATAGTGTTAAAAATAACATGAGAAATTATCGAAATTAAAAAAGGGAAAAATCAAAAAAAATAAAAAGAGCTTATTTTAAAAATAATTAGGTGCTAAGTGGGAAATTTATAATTAATAGATAATTTAAAAAATAAATAAATGCAAAATTAGATATCTTAAATTAAATCCCTTAGAATGAACAGATTTTACAAAAAAAAATCATAGCATACCTACGGGGGCTACTTCGCAAATCTGATTTGATGGAGTTACGCAGAATTCGGATGCGAATCGAAAACATATATTATTAATAATATTTTCTGTTCGACAGACTTTTTTTGTATAGCCCTCAGTGGAGCGTTTTGCCTTATTAAAATCGGAAAAGATCTTCGGGATGACCAAAAATAACGCTCGCAGGGTACGGAGACCCCTCCTTTTGTTTGTCTATATGACACAGCTTAAATACTTATTGTGATTTGTTACCATCTTTAAAGTTCTTATATACAAAATCTTTTCAAGAAACAAGGTAGCTTTTAAAATATTTGGATTTCCGATTAGTTTTTCATAGAAGTTTGGCAGATTATTTATTAATTTCAGCAATTATAAAGTATAAATTTATTTTTTGATTATAAATTTTTTTAGCCAGATTAATCTATCTATTTATATATATATATATATATATAAAAGAAACTTATGTTTTACGTATTACGTGTGTTCTCATGAACGTGTCGATGAATTTCAAATATGATTTTTGCGTGTGTTAGAGGTTGTCAATATGGAGGTTTTTAGTCTATTTTGATATGTTTGTGTGTATTGGTTCGTGAGATATACGCATTTTTGATATATTTCAATTGAAAGAAATGCAATGAATCAAATTAATTATCAATTTAATCGTACTGCCCAGGAACGTGAAGATCGCAATGAACGTGAAAGAATTTGGTTAAGACAGACCCGTGAAGCGCGACATTCGACTAATAATGGGGCAAGTTTAAATCGAGCTGCAAACTAAACTAAAAATCTTATTTTTTTCCAGATAAGCTAACTAAAGAATCTTACGATGTTTATTTACTTTAATAGTATTCATTTTTATTTTTGTAAGCTGTCATCACAAAACACATGGAGACTTTAAAATAGTTTTATTCGACACTAGAACTTCAAGAAGATCTAGTAAGGGTCCGAAAGCTACAAAAAGAAGTGTCGGGATGGCTAAAGCGAAAAAAACTTTTTTTTTTTAAATATGTAATCAAAAACTAGTTATACCCTGTACCGTATGGTCCAAGGGTATATTAAGTTTGTGCAAGCCGAAAATGTATGTAACATATAGAAGGAGACGTCGGAGACACCCCAAAGTTACCTAAAATATGATCAGGGTGAATAGAGAAGTCGATATACCCATGTCCGTCTGTCCGTCTGTCCGTCTGTCCGTCTGTCCGTCCGTCTGTCCGTCTGTCCGTCCGTCCGTCCGTGTGAACGCCTAGATCTCAGAGATGGTAAGAGCTAGAGTTACCAAACTTTCACATTAGATCCCATATTATTCCATAGGAGGCAAGTTTATTTTATTTTTTTGATATCGGGGATAAATTATATAGCTCCCATGGGGGTGTTTGAGACGACCTCGAAAAAAAAAAGCGTTTTAGATGAATAATTCGTTTGTTTATGAAGATATCGTAACGAAATTTGGCAATCGAAAGTTTTTTATAGTTCCCAATCACTGTACCAAATTTGATCAAAATCGGTTGACTATATCATATAGCTCCCATAGGACCGATCGGCCAAAATAACTTTTTTAAAGAAAAATTGGCTATATTTCGTTTTTTAATAAAGATATCCTAACCAGATTTGGCGTTTGGAAATTTTTTAGACCAATTAAGCATTGTGCCAAATTTGAACAAAATCGGTTGACTATATCATATAGCTCCCATAGGTCCGATCTTCCAAAAAATCGATTTTTTAACAAAATTTGCTGTGTTTCGTTTGTTTGTTAAGATATTGGGACCAAATTTGACATTCGTGAGTATTTCATAGTTCCTAAGCACTGTACCAAATTTAATCCAAATCGTTTGACTAGATCATATAGCTCCCATAGGACCAATCGGTCCAAAAACACGTTTTTTATACAAAATTCGATGTGTTTTGTTTGTTTGTAAAGATATTTGAAATAACTTTGGCGTTCATATCTTTTTTAAGGTATTTAAGCACCGTGTCAAATTTTATTGAAATCGGTTGACTATATCATATAGCTCCCATAGGAACGATCGGTCAAAAAAAAATTTTTGCTTAAAAATTCTTCTGTTTTTGGTTTTTTGTGAAGAAATCGGACTTTATTACAAGCTAGTGGTACAGGGTATCCTAAAGTCGTCCGCGCCCGACTTTACGTCCGCCATTTTTTTATCAGAAAGGGTTGAACCAGCCGTAAAACTTTAAGCTGGAAGTTCAAGAAGTTCTCATAACTGGGGAAAGAACAAAAGCTATAAAAACCGGCTTATCGGAAATGGCTTACAAGAAACTAATTTTTTGTACCATAATTTCTCTAAAACTTTTTATAAAAGAAACACCAATGATTTTAGCATTCATTAATAATCTCTAGTATTTCCAAGACCTGAGAGCTACCATTCCATCTTCCGATTAAATTTTTTGTTTTGCAAACACAAAATCTTTGCAGGTTTCTTTATAATCGTAAAATCTTATTTGTAAATGAAACAATAGTCATTTGAAGCAAAAACTATTTTTGTAACTCTTAAAGCTGAGACCTTTAAAAATCGATCCGAAAATGTTCGGAGTATAAGTTAAATAAAAAGTTCTTTATCTTCAAAATAAAGCTCAACACAAAGTAGGTATATCTAAAAAAAAGATGTTGTAGATCGACGGAATTAAAAACTAAAAAATTTTTAATTTTGACACAACTTTCGATTTTGAGAAAAATAATTTTTCTGTCACTCCAATAAAACGACGAAAAAATTCTTCCGAATTCACCCTACTTACCCCTACCTGTTTTTAGGAAAATGTTAGTTTAAAATTTCGATTGTCAGGAGTGCATTTTTATACCCTGTACCGTATGGTACTAAGGGTATATTAAGTTTGTGCAAGCCGAAAATGTATGTAACATATAGAAGGAGACGTCGGAGACATCCCAAAGTTACCTAAAATATGATCAGGGTGAATAGAGAAGTCGATATACCCATGTCCGTCTGTCCGTCTGTCCGTCTGTCCGTCCGTCCGTCCGTCCGTCCGTGTGAACGCCTAGATCTCAGAGATGGTAAGAGCTAGAGTTACCAAACTTTCACATTAGATCCCATATTATTCCATAGGAGGCAAGTTTATTTTATTTTTTTGATATCGGGGATAAATTATATAGCTCCCATGGGGGTGTTTGAGACGACCTCGACAAAAAAAAAGGGTTTTAGATGAATAATTCGTTTGTTTATGAAAATATCGTAACCAAATTTGGTATTCGAAAGTTTTTTATAGTTCCTAAGCACTGTACCAAATTTTATCGAAATCGGTTGACTATATCATATAGCTCCCATAGGACCGATCGGCCAAAATAACTTTTTTAAAGAAAAATTCGCTATATTTCGTGTTTTAATAAAGATATCGTAACCAGATTTGGCGTTTGGAAATTTTTTACTTAAGCAATGTGCCAAATTTGAACAAAATCGGTTGACTATATCATGTTGCTCCCATAGGTCCGATCCTCCAAAAAATCGATTTTTTAACAAAATTTGTTGTGTTTCGTTTGTTTGTTAAGATATTGGGACCAAATTTGACATTCGTGAGTATTTTATAGTTCCTAAGCACTGTACTAAATTTAATCCAAATCGTTTGACTAGATCATATAGCTCCCATAGGACCAATCGGTCCAAAAACACGTTTTCTATACAAAATTCGATGTGATTTGTTTGTTTGTAAAGATATTTGAAATAAATTTGGCACTCATATCTTTTTTAAGGTATTTAAGCACTGTGTCAAATTTTATTGAAATCGGTTGACTATATCATATAGCTCCCACAGGAACGATCGGTCAAAAAAAAATTTTTGCTTAAAAATTCTTCTGTTTTTGGTTTTTTGTGAAGAAATCGGACTTTATTACAAGCTAGTGGTACAGGGTATCCTAAACACGTCCGCGCCCGACTTTACGTCCGCCATTTTTTTTAAATATTATATTGTACTTACAATTATAAATTATGCCGAAATTTACTTTTTGACATTTTGCTTTAATAAATTAAAATTTTGTAGATAATTTTAAATACTTTAACAAATTATGGTATATTACAAAATTTCCGAAAACAATTAAAACAATCACTAAAAGTTTCATTAACTAAGTATTTATTCTTAAAATTTGGTGAAAATAACTTCATAAATAAACTAATAGGTCCTCTTAAATAATTTAATATCTCAGAACCCTCGGCTGCTGGGGTTTTACTGCTTGGGTTTCGGATTCAGCATAACTCTGAAGACTGTACAAATCCCTTCTTATTTATTGGACGGACTAGGCTGATCATTTGCAAACATCTTTGTTGTTTTCTCTTAAATTTTGAGCTGAGTAATCCGCAGCCTACATATTTGGATCGACTTCTCGCGTCTTTGAACGAATATTTTGAAGCGTTAGACTTTGAAATCGCACCGTATTTGTCGCCTGTAATGAAAGGATAAGTTTTCTTGAAATCTTGTACGCTTCTATAATTTTCGACACGCAACACAATACTTACAGGCTTTTCGAAATCCTCAATCCCCATTTTAACGAGCATACAAAGGAGCTTGGGCTCACTGTCATAGCAACGGTTGTTGACGGTGCCGGCATAAATATTATGCCCTATTTTGAAAAAATCGTTAGCATTATACAAGAGTTCTTTATAACAACCAGTTGTCCCAGTGATATGAATGGACCTCGCAATCAAGCTATCACTGTTTTGGCCAATTTGGCACAATCCGTGGGAAAGGAAAATTGTATGCCTCTTGTCGATGTTAGTATGAAATCCTTTTTAGTGAAAATGAAAGCAACACACATGTAAAACGAATTCGCATCAAAATGTTCGGCAAAACTTTCATACTTTACCTTTTCAGTCTCGTTGGGCAACATTCTAATTTCTCCAGATAAAACTAAATTTATAAATAGCGGACGATCTCCTTTTCTCATAAGTATACGATCTGCAACAATTACGTGAAAAAGTAAATGTGGTATTAGTCCAGAGCGTATAACCTGTAAAACATATTTAAATTATTTGTAGTTTTAGTATAATATTTTAGTGTTTTTTTTTATTGGTACTTAGTGGTGGAAACCTTTGAAAGCAATCCAAATGCAGTATAGTCAAGCATATGTTCCTTTTTTGTTCCGGATTACGATAACGTTCACGATTTTAGGATTCTAAAAATTTCATTAATTTAGACTATTTTGCAAATTATTGTCAATTAAATAATACTTACATATTGTCTTATATCATCGACAAGTGGAATACAATTTTTCTTTCCAACGGATTGTGCCAAAATGGACAAAATAGTGATAGCCTGATTGCGTGGTCCATTCATATCGCTGGGACAACTGGTTGTTATAAACCGATTTTCATCATGCTTACGATTTTTTCGAAATACGGAATGATATTTTTACCGGCACCGTCAACAACCGTTGCTAAGCCAGTGAGTCCAAGCTCCGTTATATGCTCGTTAAAATGGGGATTGAGGATTTCGAAAGCCTGTAAGTATTGTGTTGCGTGTTGAAAATTTTAGAAGCGTACAAGATTTCTAGAACACTTACCCTTTCATTAGAGGCGACGAATACGGTGCGATTTCCTCGTCTAGAGCTTCAAAATATTCGTTTAAGGCCACGAGAAGTCGATCCAAATATCTAGGCTGCGGGCTACCCAGCTAAAAATTTAAGAGCATCAAATATGCTTGCAAATTAGGTCAGTTGCTCAAAGTATTAGCCTAGTCCGTCCAATAAATAAGAAGGGATTTGTACAGTCTTCAGTGGAGTTATTGCTGTATCCGAAGCGCAAGCTAAGAAACCCTAGCAGCCATGGGTTCTGAGATATTAAATTTTATAAGAGGACCTATTAGTTTATTTAGACTGTTTTGCAAATTATTGCGAAATTAATAATTACTTACATACTGGCTCATAACACCGGTTTTGGAATTTTTATTTAATATCTTGAGACTTTTTCTAGTATGCAATAGAAAGCCGCTAGCATGCTCCACCTCCTTAAGTCAGGATTCATTTTGACTTAGTATAAGCACTACTTGATGGAATAAGTCAAGGTATTTCTCCTCAGTTTAGCATCTTCAAACGGCTGATCAACATTATCGTCATCGTCCTCCATTGCTTTTATTTGTACACCTTTAATTTTTACAGAAGATTTTATTTTCGTATTTTTTTTTTTTTCGTATTAAAATGTTCAGCTTGTAATAAGTTTCTGTGTAGACTGAGTTTTGATTTGTATATAGTTGATTTAAGAAGTATGGCTTGCTTGCTTTTCGACTCCAATTTAAATCGAAATTTGCCTTCGATAAACAGCTTACTTAGTGTAAAAGCTGATTTATTAGATATATTGACAAACTATTAAGAGCAAACTTATTCGTACCAGTATCACTCGATCTTCCTCTGTTGGGTACTTCGTCACTCTGACATATCTCTTAACGAGTGGGACGAGTACCCTTCGACCGAAACCGCGGTTCTTGCAGTTAAGAATTTGGAAATATTGAAAATCGTAGGAAAAAAAAAGAATAAAAAGAATGGGACTTGGTGTACGGGTCGCACCCCGCATAAATTAATTTTAAAGTAAAAGTACTATATATGTATATATAAAACTATATATGCCCATATACATATATATTTTGTAAATGCTTTCTGCTTCGTGGGTTTAGAAAGGGGGTTCTGGGGTTGAATGAAATTTTTGCACCAATCCGAAAGTTTTTTTTGTAACAAGATGCGCCACTGATAGAAGAGTACGAGAATGTGTAATTTTTATACCCTGTACCGTATGGTACCAAGGGTATATTAAGTTTGTGAAAGCCGAAAATGTATGTAACATATAGAAGGAGACGTCGGAGACACCCCAAAGTTACCTAAAATATGATCAGGGTGAATAGAGAAGTCGATATACCCATGTCCGTCTGTCCGTCTGTCTGTGTGAACGCCTAGATCTCAGAGATGGTAAGAGCTAGAGCTACCAAACTTTCACATTAGATCCCATATTATTCCATAGGAGACAAGTTTATTTTATTTTTTTGATATCGGGGTTAAATTATATAGCTCCCATAGGGGTGTTTGAGACGACCTCGACAAAAAAAATAAGTTGTAGATGAAAAATTCGTTTGTTTATGAAGATATCGTAACCAAATTTGGTATTCGAAAGTTTTTATAGTTCCTAAGCACTGTACCAAATTTGATCGAAATCGGTTGACTATATCATATAGCTCCCATAGGACCGATCGGCCAAAATAACTTTTTTAAAGAAAAATTCGCTATATTTCGTGTTTTAATAAAGATATCGTAACCAGATTTGGCGTTTGGAAATTTTTTAGACCACTTAAGCAATGTGCCAAATTTGAACAAAATCGGTTGACTATATCATATAGCTCCCATAGGTCCGATCTTCCAAAAAATCGTTTTTTTAACAAAATTCGTTGTGTTTCGTTTGTTTGTAAAGATATTTAAACCAAATTCGGCATCCAGATCTTTTTTAAGGTATAAAAGCACTGTGCCAAATTTAATCGAAATCGGTTGACTATATTATATAGCTCCCATAGGAAGGATCGGTCAAATAAAAATTTGTTAGCTGTTGGGTATCCCAAAGTCGTCCGCGCCCGACTTTATGCACGCCATTTTTAAATAAATTAGCGTTTCTTTGAATACAATTGGTTTTATTGGTAAATTTGATAAAATCTCAAGTAAATTTAAATCTCGAAAGGGTGTCTGTGGCGATCATAGCTATAAAGATAGCTCAAAACCGTTTCCAAAGATTAAAAATAACTTTCAAAGCTAATAAAAAAATTCCATGATTTAAATTTTAAAGAGTATCAAATCTTAATGGGTTGATAATTTACAATGAACGCATAAGAAAAATTGTTTTCTATGGCATCCTTCTATATATCTAAAATCATATTCAAAAGAAATTTTGCCTAATTTCTTTCGGGAATTATTTTGGCCCAAGATCAGGATTCAACTATAGTTGTACTATGTTAGCAATATGAAGAGGGAGCCGCAGGACAGCGCCGCCTAGCTGCCTAGTTATCAATAATATGATCAGGATGACAAAATAAATTTATATAGACATGTTCTTCTGCTTGTACGTAAGTCTGAAAAACTATAAGAGAAAAGATAGTCAAACTTGAGATTTGGATTACGCATATATGCCGAGAGGTTTTAGCTTAGTGCAGTCTTTATTAAGATCCAATGAGGCCTATCGATGTATACATAAACTGCTTTGTTTGGGAAAATCGTTTCTATTTTTTTTTTCAAGATGCTGCCCGTCTTGCTCTTGTTCTTAAGCTTTCTTTCCCAACTTCAAAACATCATATCGAACAATTGTGAATAAAAGTTAGTTTGCAGTGTATCTCATAGTCAGTTAATGCCAGGACTTTAAGAATCGCTCTGTTGGGATTTTATTTTGTTGCTATGGACCACTTGCTGCGTCAATTTGTTGTATTTGCATGGGAAATTTATTTTGCCAACTTTAAGATTTATAGCACAAAAGTCTGATGAATGTTTATTCAGAAGGCTAATACAAACGCGAATTGTGGCAGCTGTTAGACATTGTATGTGTGGGTGTGCGTGTGCGCATGTATGAGTTTAGGCCAGGCTATGCCAAATTGGTCATTAACTGTTGTCGTCAGTCAGACACAGAAACAGATACACGCACAAACTGAAGCAGGACATTTTAATTTGGTCTGTCCAACGGCAGACATGGCTCCCAACCAAATGCAAACGGGCGGCAAACGCATCAAAACTGATTTGGTGACGACACCGTTTCAATGCAACCCTCCCCCCTACGAAATACCTTTGGAGCAGGGTGGTGTTGGGGCAGAGGGGCCTTTGCCGCCGTATTCTAATTTCACGCTGTGTTGTGTGAAAATCAACACGGTCGAAAGGTAACCAACGCGGCATGTTTTCCAAAAGGGCTATCAGACCAGATCCCCGGACATTGCATGGCTGCCAAAATCGAAACCTGGACGCCCGCAGAAACACATTGCAAATGGCACATCCTAGACGGACATCCAGTTTGGCTTGCAATGCTTGCTCTAATGTAGTTAGAGACAACTGACTGCAGTTTGGGAAATCTAGTTTCTCTTCGTGAATTTAGGCTGCATTAATTGCATTTTAATTTGGAACTATTACTCGTGGGTTTCTTTAGTTACCTTGGCTTAATATTTGGCCCTGCTCCGGAAATTGAATTCAAATATTTTATTCGAAGGAGACTCAAGGAGGCTCCTATTTGAGGTGGGTCGTCACAACCAGCCTGAATGAACGTTAAGAAGCATTTTGGACTCTGCTCCGAAAACTTAGAAATTAATTCTAGGGAACAAAGTAATTAAAGCCAGTCCAGGATTCATATATCTCGCAAACAGAGACAATCCTGTGCTACTAAAGTGTTTGCATCAAATACTTCATTTTGTCTAGATATGCCAAATGTCAAACTCGTATATATGCTATTATTGTCTTTCATTCTTTCTTTTGCTTTAAATTAAAGCATTGATTATAAAAACTTTTGATTATATCAATCCCTCATATATAATTATTGCCTTGCAATCTGATGCAGAGAATTGCAGAACAAAAACTAATAAGTAATCTCATCAAGAAAGTGTTACTTTAGAAATCGTAATCTTGTCCTGCACAGTCCAGGGCAGTGACAGAAAAGCTGCTCGGATGTCTCACTCTACAGAAGTCATAGTGGAGTCCCATCAGCCAGAGAGCATTGCACTCTATTAAGACAGCAAAGTTCCTTTGTCCTTTTCCTGCAATATGTCGGCCACATTTGCAGGGAGATCCTGCACGTGTTCGAGTAGTTTCGTAGACTCAGCTTGCAGCTGGCCATGGGTATATTCAGGCCCTCCTTTTCTTGAAGAAGGGTGCTGGTAGTTCCGCCAATGTCTAGCCAGTTCAGAAAGATTCTTATTGATATATTTTTTTTACCAATTCAAGCCAATCAAAATTATAAATAATTCAATCGTAAATAATAAAAGATCCATAAATGAGTATTAATTTTGGTAAAAGGCTGAAGAAGAAACATAGACAGAAAAGTTAAGACAAATACCATGTATTTTATACTATACCATGTTGGAAATAAAGTGCATTATCGGAAAATAAGAGATTCAATTAATTCATATATTCCAAAAGAGGCGTAAAATCAGGCTGATTTAAGAAGAAGTAAGAAGTTCATTTACCATTATATTGTTGGTGTTCGTTTTATTCAAGTTGATGGTCAAAAAACCCGATCCACATTACCTGACGTGTGAGGTGGATCAAAAAAATCCTTATTTCTTACAAATCAGTACTTTCTTCAAAATCAGTACAAAATTCTGTGATTTAAAAATCAGTAGATTACTGAAGAACGTGTATGCCTAGTTGGTTGGTTGGTTGGTTTGGGTGCCGTTTGAGTGAAAACATATTCAAACTCAATTAGCACACCACAGAACCACAGCTGTTCGGTTTACTCAAACCATCTCGATCCGTTAATAAACCTGCTATGTTATTTTCTGCCAAGTCACGTAGGCTTCCTAACGCGAAGGTTCCCAGTGCTCGTGGGCACTCACATAAATAATGATAAACTGTCTCTTCTGTGTTCTCCTGGTCACAGCTTCGGCATCTGATGTTGTAGGGCCAGCCCATTTTCTTTGAATGGTCTCCTAACGGCCAATGTCCGGTTATTGTCGATGCTATTCTGAAGATTATTGTTATTGGCTTGCTTAGCAGTTCGGCCGTTCTACGCTTGTCGTATCGCGGCCAAATTTCCTTTGCGATCTTGCAAGTGCCAATATTTTTCCATCTGGTTTCAGCCTTGTTCTGAGCTCGCAGAAGAAGTTCTCTCTTGATAGCGCTGAGGGGGTATTTGACAGCTACCTCTGCTGCTTCGCCATCTAATGCTCCTTTTCTCGCCAGGTTCATCAGCTTTTTCATTCCCGTATACGTTCCTATGTCCGGAAACCCATACGAGAGCGATGTTCATTCTGCTTGCAAGGGCATTGAGATCTTCTTTGGATTGTCTGATGATTTCTGAGTTCACGGTTGGCGATTTGATCGCCAGCAAAGCTGCTTGACTGTCGGAGAATATACTCACCTCCGCCAAATGACTCGGATGATTATTCAACACCTTACATGCTTCTCTGATGCCAAAGACTTCCGCCTGGAAGATGCTGTTTCTGCTGCTTAGGCGATAGGAGAGAGATACTTCGAGTTCGTCCGAGTAGACCCCTGCTCCTACACCGCGATCCATCTTGGATCCGTCAGTATAGATTGCAGCTGCGTTTGCTCTCATTACCCTGTTCATGTCCCACTCCTTTCGCGTCGGGAATCTGACGTCGAACCTCTTCTTGAAGTCCAGTACTGGTGTTATGTAATCTGTTGATTTGCTAGTCTCTTGACCCTTCAGAATGCTGCCATGTCCGAAGGTACTAGTCCTCTAGAGTCCAGTTTCTTTGATTCAATCGGAATCATATTCAAGATCACATTTAACGCATCTGCTGGGCATGATCTAATTACGCCCGTTACACTTGCACAGGCCGCTCGTTGCAGTGTACTTAGACTCCGTATGTTGCATTGCCTGCTCAATGCTGGCCATCATACCAGCGCACCATATGTGATGATGGGTCGTACGATGGCTGTATACATCCATAGGGGAATCTTAGGGTTCAGACCCCAGTTCCTGCTGATGATTCTTTTACTGGTGTAATATGCTATGTACGCTTTCTCTATCCTTTTTTCCACATTGTCCTTCCAGTTGAGTTTTGGATCTAGTACCACTCCTAGGTACGTCGCTCTGTCGGACAACGGGATTTCTACTCCGTTAAGAGAAGGGAATCTAAACTGAGGTATTTTTGTTTTTGTGGTGAATAAAATTAGTTGCGTTTTGCTTGGGTTGACGTTCAGGCCACTCCTGGTGGCCCACCTTTCTAGCTTACGCAGAGCTCTTTCTGTTAACTTAATGGTTGATATGAATGGTCCTGTGGTTAGTATCACGACGTCATCAGCGTACGCGATTACAGTTGTTCCACCTTTGTTAAGGTCTATCAGAATATCATTGAGCGCGATGACCCAGAGGAGCTTGGATAACAATCCCCCTTGTGAGGTTCCTCTGCTCGTATATTGAGTGGTTGTGTCTACTCCACTCGATTCTACTATTGTTCCTTGTTAGTAACAGTAGCTGAAATTTATTTAATATGTGCGATTTCGATTGAAAAAATCCTTGAATCTTAAATTAAAAATTTCATTTTCAGCTTTCAAGTTGATCACATACATGGTTCATGCCTTGCTTAAAAGAAAGTTTATTTCTTGCTTACAAAAATTTCCCTTTTAATAAACGTTGCTTAAACGAATTCAATTTGCTCATTTTGGTATATAGAGTGGATATTAATTAGGCAACTGGAGTGGAAATGGACAGATTGGAACCCACCAACCTAGTCTCAATACATAATATGCTCTCTGCCATATGGTATGTATATAAATATAAGTGTAAATAAATTTACATTTAACTTGCGCTGGTTTGGCTGCTGCTACGGCTTTTGCCATTTAATGGCTTCCCTCCCGGGCGAGCACACAATCATAATGAAAAGGAAGCTGTCTCCGGGGCAGATGCTGACAAACACTTGAGCCCCATCAAGTGGCGGCGGCAGGCAATGGAGGCGCCGCCCGCCCAATGTCTGGGCAACGCCATGCACCTTGGCATACGTTTGCCGCCGACCCTCTCCCACCTGCGAGTTGGGGGTGTAATTGCGCGTTGCGGCACGCGAAATTAAACAAAAAGTCAGAGTATAGAAGACGGCAGACCAAATCCAGAATTCCGAATGCGAGTATCCCGATGCGCTGGTATGTAGATAATGAAGCGGTAAAGGGAATGGTTGGCATTGAAGAGGCTGCTAAATTACAAAAGAATGACAAACGCCCGTTGGTGGGGGGCGTCACCTCCCTGCTTGACACGCCTGTAAGAGAGAGAGAGAGCGAGAGCAGGAGCGGACTCAATGCCTAAGGTGAGGTAAAAGTTTTTGCTTTTACGCATTTGTTTCGCTCTCGAAGCTAAAGTTTCTTATTTTTTTCCGGGAGTTCAGGAGTTCAGCTTCTTGTATTGTTCCCAAAAGTGTTTTTATTTTGCTGCTGGCGGAAAAGGCATGTGGATGGGGTTTGGGAGCCGGAGCCGGAGCAAACAAAAGCGCATTGGTTACGTGCATGGTCTTTACGTTTGTTTTATTATCTTTTATTATCGTCTTGCTTTGTCTTATTCCTTTTTGTTATTGTTGTCGTTGTTGCCTTTTATTTGCCGGCTTTGTTGTTTTTGTTGTTGTTGGCTTCTTCTTGGGACGCGCTAAATTGGCCGTTAAGATGCTAAAGATGCGGATTTTGGTGATTTGGCAAGTTGTTCCCATTTATTCAACGTCATCTAAGTAGTAGCTACTTTTGTCGTCTTCCTTGTTGCCATTGTTGTTGTCCATGGTCGGTCCATTGTCTTTCGAAACTTGCGGCGGAAATCGCGCTAATTTTGGCACCTGCTTTTGTCGTCCAGCTGCTTACCCCATTTTAATGCACTACTATTAGTTTGTGGTCTCTGGGTACAGATGATTTGTCGAGGGTCGTTTGATAAGTTATTTTGTGGTTTCCTCCTCGTTATAAGATGCAAAGTATAGATTCCGTACCTTCAACATACAGATGGACGGAATGACAAACGGACATGGCTTAATCTCTACCCGACGTTTTGATTAACGTTTTGGTATAAAGGACTTGGGGTCTGCCACGGCTCCTTCTGTCCATTACCTAACATGCATTGCACAAATCTATGTAGCATATACTAATAATAAAAAATGAAATGATATTGCAAACTACAAACCCAATTTGTAGATACATTACTAGGTAGTAGTTTTTTGTTTTCCCCCGTAAAAGGGTTTCTCACAGAGAGTTGGAGCACTGCGACCAAAGGTCTTTCGTATCATACCCTGGTCTGTTGAGCAGGAGTGATGGCTCCTTCACTTAAGACCGTAGGGAAACTTTGGAGCTTTTACTCCAAACACACTTTCCAGACTCTTCAATCTGCAGCGGGGATGCCCAACTCTCAGATTGGATCAAGGCAAACCTCCGAGGGGCTGCCAGAATATCTGGCACTATTTTCGATGCCGACAAAGTAAGATGGGCAATTGGCTCCTTTGAACCTTTCAAGGCACCTGGTGGGGACGGAATTTTTCCAGCACTTCTCTAGAAATGTCTGGATTTCATCCTAAACCCACTGATTTGTCTGTTTAGAGCAAGCTTTGACTGGGGATACATACCTGACTCTTGGAGGAGAGTACGGGTTGTGTTCATCCCCAAATCTGGCAACAGGCCAATAGACAAGCCCAAGTCATACAGAACAATCAGTCTAACCTCATTCCTTCTGAATAGCATGAGGTCTTTTGTTGGTATTGACCTGAGATGGAAGGGACTAATCCGTTCCTTTCCCATGTGACAGGCTCTGGGCAGTCACAGAGAAATATGTCTGGTGGTTTCATCGTCTTCGAGACAGAGTCTGCACTCTGTAGAGTCCGATAGGCCAATTTTCTGTAGATGGTATCTTAAAGTGTGGTGGCCAAATAGGTAAGCTACCAGGAGCTTTAGGTCCACTCTGCCAAGACCTTTTGTCTTGATCGCATCCAGAGGTTTGATAAGCACTTTTGCTTGTCGAAGCCCCGGAAAGGAGAACAAGTATCTCCTATGTTCTCCTACGGCCCATTTGTTTATCATGCTTTTGATCGTGGACCAACCAAAACCATAAAACAGCGCAGGGTGGAGGCACCCTGTTGTGATAGATCGTCAGCAATCGTGTTACCATCCACTCCCGAGTGTCCTAACATCCAACATAGCACGACTTTGTTCCAGTCGGACAGGGTTTGGAGGTAGTTATGGCATTCTTTAAGCATCCCGGAGGAGATGCTTCATGATGACAATGCCCTAATAACAGCTTGGCTATCTAAAAAAATTCAAGTGTTTGCTTCCCTAGTTCCCTTGAAAAGGACACTAAGGACGCAGATCTACGTAATAGTTATAAGGTAAAGAATGCCAAGTTTGGTTATCTTAGCTCTTACTATATAATATATAAGATCTAAGCGTTTAGATTTCGACAAATTGAAGTACGAACGACGGATATGTTTAGTTTATTATTTATTCCTTAATAAGCAGTAAATAAAACAATTAAGTACAAAAAATAAAAATTAAATACATAATATATGTTACTCCTGGTCGGAGCATAGGGCGGAACGGTTTAGTTTAAAATCTTTTATATTTCCTAACCGGCATTTTTATCGACTAATCTGACCTTTGTAAGATTTTGGATATGGTAAACCGATTTATATGAAATAAGTCCAATTTGCAAGTAACCCCAACAAGCCTCAAAATCTAGACAATCGGACAACTGTAGGAATATGTCATGATCTTTAGTTCTCACAGCAAGATTGGAGATCGCTTTGAAGGGTGTTTGGCGTCTTCTAATAATAAAACAAAAAATATGCCGTTTACCATATAATAAAGCTTGGCTTCTAGATATTATAACTTATAGATTGACGCATTGTTTAAAAAAACTAAACTTTTTTTTTAGTTTAAAACATATTTATTTTTATCGGGAGGTTTAAAAAAACCTAATTAATTGATCTTTTATGCATATAGTTTTTCTAAGAATTGTGTTCTTTTGAGTTGCGCATGGAATACTTCTTCGGCTTCAAAATAAAAACATAATCTGAAATTTTTCTTTGTAATACTTCAGCTTCAGTTTCTTGTTTTGGTTCGTACTGCTCTACAATTGCTGGTAAATCTTTTTCCTGCTGCTCGGGAAATCCTTTAAGTTGAGTCTTTAAAATTGCTTCTATTTCTGGAATTTTTTTTGAGAGTGCTTTTACCCGTTCGTCCAGTTCATCAAGTCGTTGCTTAAGATCACAGCTTTTGATTATACGGGAATTTCCGGAGTTCCGGAGTTTTCGGCCTTTCTTAATTATAGGCATTTCTTCATCATGGCAGTCTAAATAGTATAGACTGTATAATAATTTTAGTTGACGCTGAATAGCTATGGATTCTTTTTTCTGTACTTCCAATTCCTTTAATATATCATTATTATTATTATCAAGTGCGGAGACTTCCAAGACGTTCTTGATGTCTTCGTTGGGTGCAACTAGCTCCTTGGGCGTATCCATGTTGTTGATCTTTTTTTCTTAAAATGGTAAAACTTTTCAGGAGCTGCGACTTCCAAAGACTTTATTATAAAAGTATATTTTGTTAAGAAATTTTGTCGTGCTGACTTAAAATATATCTGATTAATGAAAGCAAAGTAAAAGTATTTCGACTTTATTGAAAAGTTTGGCAACGCCTGCCTAACTAGATGAAATACAAATTTTGAATAAACAAAGTTGTAGACTTTTCAGGCTTTTTTGACCAAAGATTTCATATACCACTGGATGTTCCCTAAACCTCAATAGGCTGATTATTAATGCTTATATATTCGCTTATAATATTTTTTCTTTTCTTATGTTGTATTTGTTCAATTTTGTTCATTTTTGATATTCGGATATTTTGTTAAATTTCATATCAAAAATTACGACCGCGAAAATCTACTACGAGGTAACGGGGGAAGATATCGACATGATTTAACAAACTTCATCTTTTCAGGAAATATGTGCGTCAGGTGGTAAAGTTTCGTATCTCTAGCGCTTTTAATCTCCGAGATTATTATTATTAATGTAATTTTAATTAATTCAGTGCGGAAGATATTTTATAACAAAAAAATATTTAATTCAAGAAGTCTGCGAGCAATTCGATCATTTGACATAAATTTCCTAAACAAAAAAGACGCTAAGTACTAGTTAGGTAGTGGTGGGCTGTTTCAGAATTTTACGGCCTTGGCTACGAATTTTCAGTTTCTTTCAAAATTTAATTTATATTTAATAATTTATTCTTTTTTCTAAACTATTTTAGCAAAGCCAGCGCTTTCTAGCGTCTATTTTAATTGCCCTTGACAAAAGCGCCCTCTCAGGATATATTTAGCCCTAATCAAGTTTCAAACCTAAAACAAGCAGTGCAAAAACTTTATCGATATAGTTTGACATTGCCATTAGCGCCATCTATCGCAGTCGAAGCAAGTCTTAAATTTAAGAGCAAACGCGTAAATTGTGTAAGCAAAGTAAGAAAACAAAACGCTCTAAACCGACACTAAGACCCAAGCAAATTGAAATAAAAATGGCGTACTTAAAGTCGGGCACGGACGACTTTGGGATACCCTGTACCACTAGCTTGCAATAAAATCCAGTATATTGCTTAAAAACATCAAAGGCATTTGATTGCCAAATTAGGTTTCTGCAAAAAAACCAAACACAGAAGCAAACAATTTTTTTGACCGATCGTTTCAATGGGAGCTATATGGTATAGTCATCCGATTTTGATCAATTTTGGTACAATGCTTGGGAATTTAATAATAAAAAACTCGTCTGAAACACCCTTATAAGAGCTATATAATTTAATCCAGATATCAAAAAATAAAATAAACTTGTCTCCCATGGAATAATATGGAATCTAATGTGAAAGTTTGGTTATTCTAGCTCTTACCATCTCCGAGATCTTGGAGTTCAATCGGACAGGGGTATATCGACTTCTCTAGTCTCCCGGATCATATTTTAGGTAACTTTGGGATGCCTCCGACAACTCCTTCTATATGTTACATACATTTTCGGCTTGCACAAACTTAATATACCCTTTGTACCATATGCTACAGGGTATAATAATTACCACGAACAGCAAACGTTTCCCAAACAAAATATTTCTTAAGTTCTCCCGATTCTCTTTGCAGTTGGTATTAGCGCCATCTATTGCACGCGCTGCATATTGAAACTTGTTAAATTTTAAACTTGAAGCAAGCAGTACTTTTTTGCAGCCAACTTATTTAATATTCTGTTCACCTCAAAGGGAATTTTAGAGCTATCCAAGTTTTACATTAATTCACCTCAAACGAACTTTTCGCGGTAGCCAATTTTTACACCCCAACGCAAGCAGTGCAAAATTAGCGGTATGTT
>JBAMAX010003146.1:0-151760 GCA_037043745.1 Chymomyza amoena
GACAATCGTCAATCGATGAAGACAACAATTAATTTGTAGCTAGTAAATCTAGTCTTCCGATGTAGAAAATAAAATATTTTCACTAAAAAGTATCGAGAAAGTTTTAAAAATGGCAAAGCAGTTGAAAGAATACATTTTGGAGAGAGATCCTTCCAGGGATAGAGCAGAAATATTTAAACGAAATTTTCAAAACAGCCTAACTCCCCTATCAAGAAATTTACAAAGATTTATGAAATAAGAGCAAACAAACTTCATTAGAAGATTTTTTCCAACCAATAATCGATGAAAGGATGCCCGAATCTGATAGTGGATCAAGCTCAGATTTTGAACTAGTACGAACAAAACGTTCGAGACAAATCATACTAAGTGATGAGCAGGAATAGGAAGTTATGGTTCTATTTTTGCTTTAATTTATTAATTGAAATTATTTCAACTTGAATATGTTACGTAGAATTGAAATTTTATTTTGTTTTTGTTAAAATAAAAGAAGTTTTATCAATCGAATTTTATTATTATCCAATTTTTTAATTTGGAACCAAACTCTGATTTTTGTATGGAGTTCATACAATTTTTTGAATCCTATTCCCCGCGTTGTAGGTTTCCTGTATGTGGTAAAGATTAAGGACCATCCAGAACACACTCTACTATTGAGGGTTCGATTATAAGTCGAATTTGCGGCTGTTAACTAACTTTAAAGCTAAAGATAAAAACACCAAAGAAAGAAAGAAAGGAATGAATTCATTCATAAATGTAATAAAGAATCAAAAATTTGTTAAACCACGTTGGTGACCTCCTCCCTGCGTTTCTCACGTATTCTTATTTATTTTTGCAATAATTCAAAAATTCACGTATTCTAAAAAAATCGTGCAATACATCAACTTCGAACAATGAAACAATAACCAAGCTAAATAAAGCTTATATTATTAATAATTAGTATAATTTAAAATAAATAAAAGTTAGATACAATTTTGGTTTGCTCATTAAGTGCGCTTTTTTTGCCACTTCACTAAGATTCAGCTTAAATAAGTTGTGAATTGTAAGCAAATAAATTCATTTATAATATTTTTTTTTTGCTACACTTAGATTCAGCTTAAAAAACTTGTGAATGGCAAGCAAATAAATTCATTTTTAATATTTCTTCACTACCGAACGCTGTGTTTTCGAATTGCCCATAATTAAAAATAAAGAAAAATTACATAAAAATTTGGCTTGCTCATTAAGTGCACTTTTTTCCACTTCACTAAGATTAAGTTTAAATGAGTTGTGAATTGTAAGTAAACAAATTCATTTGTAATATTTTTTCACCACGTTTACGATTACGTGTCATAAAGTCCTACAAAAGCATATCTCCCGAATATGCTAGCTAAAAAATTATCAAACAAAAATGATATGAAGCTGTTCCAGTGTCCCCTTTTGCGCAAAAGGTATCTACGCCACTGTTTCTTATGCCATGCTTTCAAAAGCTTTGCCCAAAGTGTCTGAGTGCAACTTTTGGTAAACTGGCTCAGCTGTGGAGCTTATGTCAACTCTAATGTGTGCCTTTCGACGTGTGCCTGCACAGCACTAGACGCAAAAATAGGCCAAACGCAAGACAACAAATTATGTATGGCCAAGCTTTTATGGATTCCAAAAGTTTTTGAAACAATTACTATACTGACTTGATCAAAAAGTTCCCGGAATTATCACTGCGAGGCGCTCACAGTCCCCCAAATTAATGTATCTTGCCACATCTGTTATTGACATTCTATAAAATTTTCAGCTTGTTTTCGATTTTTAAAGAATAGAGTTCGGAAGACTTTGGAAATGTTACAAAAGTAGTTCGGCAACAATACTCTGAAGAAATCTGTACTTAACTAGTGCGTCCCTACGATGATAAGCGAAATGGCAAGCCAACGATACCGATAACCGACGAAACCAACAACACGATCCAGAGAGTTGGCAGAGTACTAGGGCATTGTTTTTGGATCCGAAATTCAAGCAAAAAAAGGACGGCATAAGATTTTAGAGTACCATTTGGGTAAAAACGGAAGAAATACCATCCAACAACCACCAAATTTAGCTCGCGATCAAAAACCCGATCGTGTTACCATCCACTTCCGAGTGTCCAGGCACCCAACATAGCACGTTTTTGCATCGGGCGGACAGGGTTTGGAGATAGCTGTGGCATTCTTTAACCATCCTGGCGTATATGCTCCAGGATGATAATGCCCTAATAGCAGCTTGACTATCTGAATAAATCCATATGTTTGCTCCCCTAGTCACCTTGAGAAGGATACTAAGAGCGCAGATCTCTATGGCATGAATCTCCTCATAAAAGACGCTGGGCCAGATGCCCATTGCGGTAGAGATTCTGGCGTCCAACGACTCCAACACCTACGCCATGCTCAGTTTTGGACTCATCCGTGAACCATTGTTGTCACCGGAGGTTTCCACAGAGGCTGAATTGGGTGTAGAGATCTTAATTTCTTGTTATGATAAGGATTAGTTAGGTTCGCGGTAATTTTGGAGCTTTGGAATACTTTTCCCGTACCTACACTTTGGCTTTAGCACTTCAGAGATCTAAATTGAATGTTTGATGGCTCTAGCTCTTGGCAATATTGAGAGCAACAGAATGCTTTATAAAAGTTACGTCTTATTGTTATATACGAATTTTTAAAGTTGGTCTGAAACACGCTTAGGAAAGTTAACCTGAACCAAAAGTAACTGCTACATTAAGAAAAAGAAGACAGAGATCGTCCAAAGAAAAGAAAATAAGTTCATTCTTCCCTAATTTCTACATATTCAATAATGCTTCCCAACACCAAAATTAGCTTCAAAAACAATTTATTTACATTGTGCAAAGGCGTTATAATCGCCAACATTTTTTAAACATAAGTTATTTTGGACTTTACGATATAATAAAAAAATGCAATAATAATAAAGAATAGCGTTAAAAGTAATATGCGGTGTTTAGCAACACCATTACAAATAATATCAGCCAAGCGCATATCACGAGATCTTTCATACATAAATCCCCCATACTCTTCGTTTTCACGAATAACTTGCCGTTCGCGTTCTTCTGCTTTTTTATCAAGATCGGCCATAAATTCGTCGGTAACCCGTTCAACGCAAACGCTTATGTCACGGCCGTGAATTGTAATTGGTTGTGTATTAAAGGCCAGGGCATCGTTAGTCTCACTGGCATGTGAGTAGTGCAAAAACAGGACATCCGCATCTATTATTTCATCCTCCATTATGCGAATGTCCAGCAATGTTCCGAGATAGAAGAACTTGCGATAGATTTCGTAGAACAGATGCCTTGGTATATTGCATATGCGTAACCAGTTATTTTCGAAATCTGACAACTCCGGATAGAAACTGTTTATCGATATAAAGGGTTCCAGTACATTGGCCCGAGGGCGTATATTAACGTTGGACCGATTTGGCATCATATCCGGGCGCATCATGAAATTCGCATTGCTTTGCACCATATGTGGGCGCATATCGTAATCCGCATCTTCCGTCATCATATCCGGGTGTATATCATTGGCCCGAGGGCGTATATTAACGTTGGAACTATTTGGCATCATATCCGGGCGGCTACTGAAGTTGGCATTGTTTTGCATCATATCCTGGCGCATATCAAAGTTAGTATCGACGGTCATCATATCCGGGTTTGTATTATCGTCACCATCTTCCGTCATCATATCAGGGTGTATATCATCGTCCGCATCTTCCGTCATCATATCCGTCAAATCTTCGGTCATCATTTCCGAGGGCATATTGTTATCGTTTTCCATCGTATCCGGGCGTGCACGTGGTGTAACATATATCATAGGCCGCATGCTTTTTTATTTATTTTTGACTTTTTTATACAATTTTTTTTTCATAAACTAGAGCTTAAATTATTTTTTTTTAACTACCTGCTCCGTCGACTTATGGTAATAAAGTGAAACAATAGACACAAATGTAGCCGAGCCTGAAAACTTTCAATTTGACAGTTGAAAAAATTAAAGGCTACTACGTTAAGTAACAAAAATTTTGAAAACCTAGCGATGATTCTTTCCGAGTTCACAGAAATTGGAGTTTAAATTTTTTTTTTCAGGACAACCTTCTCAGTCGACTTATAGGTTTAAACTAAAGCAATAGACACAAATGTAGCCGAGCCTGAAAACTTTTAGTTGACAGTTGAAAAAATTAAAGGCTACTACGTTAAGTAACAAAAATTTTAAAAACCTAGCGATGATTCTTTCCGAGTTCATAGAAATTGGAGAGTTCGAAGAAACCTTTTACCTACTTTTGGTCCAGTGTATAGAGTAATTCAGGAAACTTATCGCATTTGCTCATATCGCTACGTTTTTCTCAAGTCCTCTGTAATAAGTTCGAATGGTGTTGCTCCTCAGCCTAGGAAAAGACCCAAAGACCAAAGACCCTATACAAAATGTGATTCTTCATCAACTTTTATAACATTCAGAACACGCCTATCGCGACCAAATGACAGGTCTCGGGGTGGAGGCATTAATATCAGGCCAAAAGATTATGTTATCAACCGGATTTTTTTTTCTTGTAGCACTCCACCAGGGAGCTTAGGGCTTCTACAAGTATTTTCCACCGGACTCTATTTGGCACAGTTTGCTGAGCTGTGTCCCAAGTGATGTTGTGTAGGAACAATTCGTTTAATATTGCACGTCGCCAGGTTCCCTTTGGCCTTCCCACTCGTCTGCTTCCTTGGGGGTTCCATTTCAAAGACATCCTCACAATGGTGCTTCGATTTTTCCAACGCTTTTGCGTGTTTTTATCTCAGTGCAGATAGGAACTTCACTTGTACAGTGCCATAGTTCCACCTTTGATATCCAGTTGGGCCAGAATATCCCGCATATAATCCTTAGGCACTTGTTGACGAATGACTGCAGTTTTGACATCATTAGCTGCGGGGTCAGCCACGTCCCGCTGCCGTACAACAGAATGGATTTGATACACGGATTGAAGAATCTCAACTTTGTTATTCTGGTTATTTGCTGGTTTTTTCATATGCGGAACAAGCGTCCAAATGCTGATCGCGCTTTGTTGAGACGATTCTCTATATCCTCATCCACATCACTACTGATGGAAATTGTGGCACCAAGGTATAAGAAGCTATTGACTAAGCTGATAGTGCTCCCGCAGCTGGTTATGCTACCTTGGCTGGTGTGGTTGAGGCGCATCACTTTGGTTTTGGATGAGTTTATCGAGAGTCCTACTTTATTGGCAAAGATCTCGAGATCATTTGCCTTGGCTTGGATATCACTAAGTTTATGAGAGATGAGGCAAATGTCGTGAGTGAGACTCCACGTAATCCTACGCCTAGACCTGCATGCATCTCTCATGACCATGTCAACTACTATATTGAATAGTAGTGGTGATAGGGGGCCTCCTTGCCTGACACCGGTATTTGTTTGGAAAGGTGCACTAATATTCCCGTTGTGTAGTACCGCCAAGTGCAACGATACGATGTTGACTGGCACTCCCTTCCTCGCCCATGCCTGCCATATCGCTGCTCTATCTACTGAATCGAAGGCGTTCGTGAAGTCGATGAATAGGAGGTACAGTGGTGACAACAATTTTGAATAAAAATTATAATAATTCACTATAACTCTTTTTATTCAATTTTTATATTAAGAATACCAAAAATTTGGTCAATTTATATTTTATTAAATTAAAAATGAAAATTTATTCTTATTCCAAAATTTATTCGCTTTGATTTCTTTCAGACCATCCAATATAAAGTCAACTCAACAAAAAATTACGTATACGCAATTCGGTCTTATTTTAATTGAAAAGTTACGCTCCATTATCCATCGCTATAGTTCTCAAAATAAATTCAAGTACACAAACTTTTCTCAAAAGTTTCCCACCGCAAAAAGTTTCTATCTGAATTGTGCCTCAGTCGATGCTGAGACTTTAATTTTCCCACCGCTTTGTTTCTATTCAATTGGCCCATATTATATTTGCGGTCCTGGGGTTTATTTATGCATGCTTCAGAGTTTTGGGCATGTGCTCCGCTCGAGCTCGGGCCATGCGGCGTTTGTTGTCGCCAGCTTCGTCACAGTTCCCGCTCACCGCTAACCAACGTCGTTCCCTCCCCGCTCACCACTCTGACTATCATGCTCCCCTCGTCTGCGTTTACATTGCTGTTCTTCTTGTTCTTATTGTTGTTGTTGTTGTTGTCGTTTTGTATGCTATGCAAACAGAGTCAGAGCTTAATGCCAAAGGGCCTTGCCTCGCCCCTTACACACTTGGCGCTTTCTTTTCGTCTAACTTTATCTCACACTCTCCCGCTCTCCCTCCCACTCGCGCTCGCGCTCTCTATCGCTGTGTTCATTTCGTTTGCTTTCTTTCTTTCGTTCTGTTCTGTTCTGTTCCATTGTTAAACGACATTATTTGGAGCACTTTGCGGCTATACATTTGATACATATTTTCATTGAAATAACAGTGCTTATGTACACATACATACATACCCATACATCCGTACTTATAAACATTTGTCTGTCTGTTTATATCTCTCTGCCTCCGTCTCTGCCGCTTCCTCTATCACGCCATCCCTGCGTCGCGTTGCGTTGCGTCGCGTCGTCTGTCATGTACTTATCAGTTGCTGCCCAACTGTGGCACAGTTTGAGGGCGACAGAGACGCGCAAACCATTTTGTTATTGTTTGTCTTGTCTTGTTCAGTTTGTTGTTGTTGTTGTTGCTGCTGCTGCTGCTGTTATTGTTGTTATTATTATTATTACATATTACCAGTTGGTGTGATTAACATTTTTGTTATCCAATACTGTTGAGGCTGCTGCTTCAAATAGTGAGTCAAAAAAGTTTCGGCACAGCGCCAAGGTAGCTACGTTCAACTTTTTGAGGAACTAAAAATAACAATCAGAAATTGGAGGACGACATCAAGTGAAAGACTTACAGCTGGCCGAGATTCACTACGGATCGCGAAGACAATGATGACCCCCCGGACTTACGGCGGGTATCCAGTCTGAGTTCCTCTTAAAAGTCGGTAAAATGGGTTGACAATTTTTTACGAGCTTTGTTATATACTATTGTGCATCTTTATTTATCGAAATGTATTTCAACCTCTTCAAATTAATCCCCTGGGTCCCAAGACATAGGGATTTTGAGGGAAATTGTTTGGTAGGAAACCACGCATCCAGGTTGAATGCTCCCTACCATGACTTCTGTAAAAGCTGTGGCGATGAGGAGGAGCTGGAGACGGTGGAATACTTCTTCTGTCACTGCCCTGGACTGGGCAGTAAAAGATTTAGGTTCCTACAGTCACACTTTCTAGACAATTTATCTCAGCTCTCTGAGCAGAGTCCAAAATGCCTTTTAAGGTTTATTCAGGTAGATGGCTTCCTCACCTTTTATAGGGGACCTCTCAAGTGGGTCGCTGCAATACATTATGCCAACGAATTTCACAGTTATCATAGCACTTGGCAAAGTGCTCCTTCGGAATGGGCTTCTGAGTCTTCTGCGATTCAGCTTTTATTACCTCAATCGAGTCGAAACGGTGTCCCCGTAGCGATCTCTTGAATTTGTTGAATAGCGAGAAGTCAAACGAAGCCAAATCAGCTGGTTGTAAAACGGTTTTTTTTTTAAATTTTCGGCGAAATGCTCACAAAAAACCAGTGCCGTGTTAGATAAAAAATTGGGAGTTTTTGGAACCATGCACCGATCCTAAAGATACGCCCAAACTATCAGCAATATCTCTACTTTGACTTGCTTGACGTAATGTTCTTTTAGGTTGTATAGGCAGCTCAGATAGTGACTGAGATCACCCAATGACCAAGAGGTCCATTGGTTTGCCTAATTAAAAGAAGGGGAGGAAAGGAATTAAAGAAATGGAGAGATTATGGAGAAGGATCAAAAACTGTACATCCCAAATTGCCCAAGTCTCTCATGTTGAAAAACCATTTTGAGTATTCGACGAAAGCAGCCAGATCCGCTATATAGACATAGGCTATACTACCGAGATACTCAAATAAAGGTTTACCCAAAAACTGGGTTCGTCTTCTAAGAAGCGCCGGGCAGTCGCCTAGAAGGTGTTGGATGCTTTCTGTCTCTTCATCATCTCTGAAGCTAAGGAGAAATCGTGATGGGGAACGTGCAACCTCTCAGCCATATTGCCTATGGTGCAGTGCCCCGTTACAACGTCTACCATCATCCTAGTTCTGACAAGCCCCTCTTTGCACCCTCTGAAGGTTGTTTAGGTGAGATATGGTAGCCGCCTTCCACCAGACCAACGCTCCATAAGTTAGGATAGGTCTGACGACTGCTGTGAAACTAAGTACTCATCATATCTCGTATATTCATATTATATAAAATGTGCAGCCAACTTTAAATTGCAAAGCGTTCTAAATTAAAATTTCATTAAATGTAATATCAAAGGGTTTTCTAGGAAAGTTAAAGAGAAATCATTGCAAAGTGATCACAACCAAAAATTTTTTTTTTTTTTAAATAACTTTACTGGGTTTTGAGCTTTATTTATTCGTTTGTGAAACAGTGGGCACAAAACGAATCAATCACAAAAATACAACCAGTATTCTTCGATCTTTAAAGAAGAGTCGCAAGTTAATCTCCTTTTGCATCGTTATGTCTACCTGTGCCAATATTTAATGTCTCGATATATCGTATCGTGCTTATATTAATGTATGTATTTGAAATTCCAATTTTGGGTCAAGGACGTTCCGTGGACGTGTGTTGACACTTCGGCCTTGCCCTTAATATCGTGCCCTTGGAGCGTCGCGAACTCGCCGACGAGGATTTCTGCGGGGTATCGTAGGAGATCCAGATCCGGCACCATAGTCCACATAGTCTGCCAAGTTTGGTGGGTATCCCAAATTGTCAGCCATCGAAGATATATTACCGCGTGCCGAATCTTCATTGTTATCGTTACTCACGAAGTATGCATAGGTACGTTGTTGGGTAAAGACATATCCCCATGACTTGGTGCACATAACTGATAGAAACAATGTCAAGATTGCAACAAACAGTTTCATAAAATAGAATACATCATATCTTATGGCAACATAAACAACCTTAGATGAGCTGAGCAGTTGAAAAAATGCTGCAGTGTTCATTACTACATCTCGTAGAATTTCCATTGCGAGACAAAATGGTTCCCAAATTACCACCAAGGTAAACTGGCAAAATATGTAATATACACAGAGTTCAATCACAAGGAGTACGCCATATTTTAATGGGCTCATAATCTTGACACGCAAATGTTGTAAAACCACAACGGTTGCCATTATGTAAATTATTGATGGCAGATCAAATTCCTCCTGTACGGGTAGAATATTGTACCCAATTAGATGCAATAGACAGCAAATTGAAAGCCCGCTGTAGAGCTCCATGGTCTGGTACTTCCCACGAATCAGAACCATTTTGGACACAGATTTCAGAGCAGCAAGGCCGAAAATTTTGTAATTTTGATAAAAACGCAAAAAAAAAATACAATAAATTAATAAAAAAAATTTTTAGAGAAACCAAAATAAAAATTATATAAAATAAATGTTGTTAGATTTTTAGAATACTTGTCCAGTTCTGTACGCCGCTTTGACTCAAATGTGAATATATATTCAAAGCAAACTACTTCGTTGGCAAGTCTATGATAAACGGATAAGTGACGTAGAAAACAAGGCACCTTCGGTTATGGATAGAGAAGAAAAATGACTACACTACCCAAAACAACTGCGCATTTCATTCCATTAATAATATATTGATAAATGTATCAGAGAAATTGAACAAAGGGAGGGACTGTAGAGGAGGAGCAAAAACTATACATCCCAAATCAGCTAAGCCTCTCATGATAGAGAACCATTTTTAAGGATCCGATAAAAGCAGCCAGATGCTCAATGAACATATAGGCTAGACTACTCAGATCCTCAAAGAATGGTTTACCCAGAAACTGGGTTTCTTCGCGGACAGTAGCATAACAGGTATTGGATGCTTTCTGTCTCTTCCTCATCTCCGCAGCTGCGGCACAAATCGTGATGGGGAACTTGCAACCTCTCAGCCAAATTGCCTATGATGCAGTGCCCTGTTACAACGCCTACCACCATCCTAGTCCTGTCCTTGTGATATTCATCAGTCGATGTTTTTGACCGTTTAGATACCATTCCTCTCAACACTCTGGCCTTGAACTTGATATAACACTTGTAAACATTCTTTGAAGACAGAGGCTGATCTTCGAAGATTATCTGCAGCATTCTCAAAAGTTCCGCAGACAAAAAGCCATTTCGTAAACAAAATTTAATGCAACTTCTTTGTTCAATAAATGTATTATCATTATTATTGGCGAGACAACCCTGGTTGGGTCTTTGCCTGTTGTCGTACTTGTGTTCTTCACCATTTCATTTCTAAACCCTCAGCATCTTGATCGATCCCATGCAACTATCTCAACTTTGGTCGACCTCTTCTTCGGTTGCCTACACGTGATCCGTTTGGGAGGATAGCTATCATCATTCGCTCTAATTATGTGGTCAGCCCATCGTTGTCGGTTTGTTTTAAGGAATGTAATTATATCGAGTTGACCGTATAGGCTATATAACTAATACTCGAAGCGTATTTTAAAAATTAATGAATATTTTCATTCCACCAAGTTACAGATCGATTGGAAAAACCCTAGAGGTTCAAATTACAAATTTATATATCTCGACATGAAAAATTACCTCTGGAATATAGCCCGACGGGGTCTAATAAGCATCTTAATATTTTTAGCAAATTATGTCTTCTTTTAGACATATTATGTCAGGGGATTCTGCCCCCTGATTGCTTTGGAGGCCAAGCCAGTTGCATCGAGCAATAAATTCACAATGATTGGAATTTTTCCAAGAAAACTTACTTATTTTAATATGATTAATTTTAAAAATTATATACTAGTTACTTTTATTTATAATTTTAGTGCAGTTGAGACTTTAAAAATTGCAATGTGGCAAAACTTTTTTGATACACTGTTTAAACACACACATGCAAATTATATAGCACAATAGCTTTGTCGGTTTGTGCCTGGTCTTTGGAACGTAGACCTCAAGACAAGTCACCATAACACATAATTGGCCAATATGCTGAAGTTAATTAATTTTTGGGCTGAATGCACACAATGCAAGTTATCTATATACATCAATACATACATGAATACATAAGTGCATATGTATAGCAGAACAATACGTTATCTACCTTGAAAACTATGCAGCCGTGCTCTGGAATTCAAAATCGAACATATTATTAACCCTCTAGGGAATCGTGATTGGAAACTCAGTCAGGTCATAGTGACTGAATTAATTTCTTCACGGACGGCTTCAAGCTCAACCAGCACGTTGGGGGGAGTCAACTCTGAGGAACTAAATATCGGCAGCCTTTCCGACTTCCGGACAAAGCAGAAATCCTTGCCACTAACGAGGCTTTGATCTGCTTGCGCAACACCGTCCTGGAAACCCGTGCGTTAAACATGTTTTCGGATAGGGAGGCAAACATAAAGTCACTTCGAGCACTATCCTCAAATCTATTCAAGAGATGACACAGCAGTTTGTTATTTGGCTGCCAGGACACCAAAAGGTTACAGGCAACGAAATAGCAGATAAATAGACCAGACAGGGCACGCCCTCTACCCTCCTCCTACCTGATAAGGACGACGTTCGTATGCCTATGGCCACTTTCAGGCTAGGGAGAAATTTATCCCTTAAAACAAAGGCTGTATAACACACTCCCTGCAAAATCAGTCGCCGCCACATATGGCCTAAAATTAACCCACAAAGATCCATAAGACTCTGCGGACTCTAACATAGCGATCTTTGGGCACGGGCTGTTCGGAGCACATGCGACGGGAATGAATGTTCCCAGGCATGACTTTTGCAGAAGCTGCAAAGACGAAGAAGAGGACGTAGACGTAGAAACAAGCATCTGGGAAATTACTTCCTTCATAAACTAGCTGAGTTAGCTTCTAGGGTTTTCCAACAAAAGGTGTTATTTTGAATCACCCGGTATTTCGGTAGCTGTCACTTTTGAAGCTTTTATTCTCTGACATTTGACAAGTAAAAATTACTTATTAAAATTCACTACAAAAATGGTGAAAATCTTGCAGTCACAGTTCGCAAAACTAAAGCATTTTTGGATCGTCGTGAATCATCTTGTCGAACCGCAATGCAGAAACTGGTGGAAAAATTTGAGCTGTTGGGACAAGTTAGTGATGTGAAGAATAAAACCCGTGCACGTCGCTCAAGATCAACTGAGAATATTGCTGCTGTAGCCCAAAGTGTTGAGGAAAACCCAAGAGTTATTGTTGAGAAGAATCCTCTTCATCCTCAACGTGCGTCATTGGACCTTACTTTTTCGAAAATGAGGTTGGATCAACAGTTACGGTGAATGGATTGCGCTATCGAGAGATAATTAATGATTTTTTATGGTCGGAGTTGGATGGTATTGATCTGGACAACGTTTACTTTCAACAAGACGGCGCTACGTGCCACACAAGCAACGAAAACATTGCTTTTTTACGGGAAAAGTTTCCGGACCGTGTTATCTCTCGAAGAGGTGATCACAATTGGCCACCGAGATCTTGTGATTTAACACCTTGCGACTTCTTCCTTTGGGGCCATGTGAAAGATAGCGGCCCAGCGTCGATTCAAAACCTCAAAAATAGAATTCGTGAGGCTATCAAGGACATGGAAAATTTCATGAAAAGAATATGGTCCTGTAAGCGTGGTTGTGGTGGCCATTTGGCTGATGTTGTTTTTCATTATTAACGGCATACCTTCCTCTTTATTATGAAATAAACATCCGATCATTTATCTCAAAAAATGGCATTTTTCTTTGAATACCAAAATAACACCTTTTTCGAAAACCCTTTATATGTCCGAGGAGGATTGCCAGTTACATCGTGGCAACGGAATGGGAATCCTTTTAGCAGGACTATCTCAGGAGAGATCTTCGGTATAACAAGAGGTTGAATCAGTCGAACACTTCTTCTGTTCCTGAGAGGCTCTTAGTAGACGAGAAACAAGCATCTGGGAAATTACTTCCTTCATAACCTAGCTGAGCTAGCTTCTATATGTCCGAGGAGAATTGCCAGTTACATCGTGGCAACGGAATGGGAATTTTTTTAGAGGAACTATCTGAGGAGAAGGGCTATAGAGAGATCTGCGGTATAACAAGAGGTTGAATCAGTCGAACACTTCTTCTGTTCCTAAAAGGCTCTTAGTAGAACAAGCATCTGGGAAATTACTTCCTTCATAACCTAACTGACCTAGCTTCTACATGTCCGAGGAGGATTGCCAGTTACTTCGTGGCAACGGAATGAGGAGAAGGACTATAGAGAGATCTGCGGTATCACAACAGGTCGGTTAAGGCCTAAGTGTTTTCCAGCCAGCAGCTGCACTTCGCTAACCTATCCTAACAAGATGTTTACTGGCAGTTATTTTCTTTTTCTGACAACCCCAAAAATAGCATGCACAGCCCAATCGAATTATTTTTATTTTCGTTCGAACATATGAAGAAAATTTCCCTCTCGCGTTTATTTTCAATAAATATTGTTGTAATTTTACTAGCAATATTTTAATGAAAACGTAAACAACATGGCGTAATTAAAAGATACAGTGCTGCGGCAATCAAGTCACTTGTTTTCATCGAGCAATAATTATTTTGCGTCAACACAATAGGGACAAATTTATCGGAAAAACAAGCGAAATATACGAATTGATCGAAAATTGAAAACAAAGTCATGAAGCGCGTAAATACGTGACCGAATAAAACTGTTTTTCGTTTTCGAGAGCACGACTAATTGCATCAATGTGTAGTGGAGGGGTAACATGGCTAGTGGGCTCAGCTACCATATGAACATGATTTGCATGACTGCCCAAATCAAAATGCATGTCCAGGGCCATCTCGTAACAGCTATCCATTGTTTATCAGCCTCAGGCTCATCAGCAGAGCTGCGACAAGAGTCTTGATGGGGAGGAACACGCATTCTCCCATCCTCCCTATAGACTCGACTAATCATCATATAATAATGAACAAGCTTCCATTTTTATTTAAAGCGAGTATTTACTGTTAGCTTAAACTGCAGTTGGTTAACTTACCGTTATATGGCTACCGTTGCCACGGTAGCTGTTGCTCTGCTGCTGCTGCTGCTGTTGCTGCTGCGGTTGCGAAGCTGACGTCGCTGTCGCGGTTGGCGCAGACGTTGGCAACGGGTTCGTGGTATTGTCCTCAAATGACTTCTCAAACGATGCAATTGGCGCTGGGCCAAGTCTTCTCTGCTTGCGCTCATCCATTGCTGCGCACTGTTTCTCTCTCACATACACAAACACACAGTCTTACACACAGTCTTACACACACAGACACAGCAATAGAGAGAGATACATTGGTGCGATGTCTGCTGTTGGGTTCTCCGCAAAACAACACAACTAAACTGCAAGAAAAAAAAGAGAGCAAAAAAAAAATAAAAGACCGGCTTAAAATGGGCACAGACACATTAAGGCGGCTATTGGCACATGCTTCTACTACTACCACTACATAGCACTATATACACACACACATGTACATAGTGCCATATATCCAAACATGCAACTATTTATAATTGGCAACAGCTCCTCGCTCTACTGGCAACAAACCCATCAATCATTGCAAAAGCAACCATAATTGTTTGGAGATCTCTAAATTATTGGCAGACCCATCGAGACAGCGGCAGTGCATTGAACTGTCCAGCTATAAATGCACATCCTACACTTATGTTCTATATACAATTACTATATAGTACATAGTATCAATAAATCTTAGCAGCTAGTTAAAAACTTTATTTTGAATTCCACTTTAGTGGGTTAGCTTAGGTTAGGTTTGTTAGGCCGAGCTCACCCCCAGAGCTCTTATGTGTTAATGGGCGGCTGTTGGTTGGCATAGCTGCTGGGTTCTCCTATTACATCTTAATCGCTCTACTTGTTAAACCAATTGGAGGATTCGCCTTGGGCAATCATATAACTAGCAGGTGTTGAACGTTTTCCATCTCCTTCTCAACTACGCAACAGCAACAAGGATTGTTATAAGGAATGTGGCAGCTCGTATCAACATCCTAGTTTGGGTCTTGTGGAATTGCAAGAGTTAGACGTTCGCTGCCCAGAGTGCTTGGAAGTTGTTACAACCAAATGCAATTTACCATTCTCTTTCTGCCTAGGCTCTAACTATCAATCAATTTTCGAATATGACATATTGTGGACATATTTATATACATATATATAGTAGGTATACGTAACAACAAAATCCGCGTTATCGGTTATGCCAAGATGCCCAGTTACCCAACAAAGGACGATTAAGTGACCTTGTAGTTTAGCGCTGCCTCTCGAGGATTGCCATCTTGTCGTGGTGAGAGGGGTTATTAGGGGCGATGAATCCAAGAGCGGCGCCGGCGGTAGCATAGCTATCGGTAGGGCCACCCATGCCCGTAAGTTCGAGGAAGGGTCCTGAGGCTAAAAGCAGTCCACAACAAATCCTGATGCCTTTTTGGTAGCCAAATTGCCATCAGGTAAGCGTCTGTTTTCCCATATCAGGGGTGGCTTCTAGCTAAAGAATCTTTGAGCCCATCACCCATTGATTCTCATAAAAGATGTCAGAATAACATGGAACAAAACAATAATGGAAACATGTCTCCAAAGGGTACCCAACAATTATTGGTCAATCCTTCTGCTACGGCAGCCAGCACAGAGGATTTGGAGGTGTTAATTTCACTTTATAAAGACAACATGATGAATGTAACCAAATGAGGCTCTAGGCTCCACTTGGGTAGTAAGTAGTAGTTTAGGAATGCATTCCTTGAGTTGTCACCCAAGGCGTCTATAAAACTTGACACTTGTCAAACTGGGTAGATCTCGGCCTGAAATAAGTAGCATGAATTGAAAAGACGTTTAACGTTATGGGATTGAAGCCCTGTATTAGGTCTATATCTTAGAGTAGGCTACTGAAAGTAGCCATTGATCCATTACATCATCGCAATGAGCTTGTACTCATTTTTTACGTTCGGATCAAGTGCAGATCTAGGATTTGGTCATAGGAGGGATTTTTCATGACGAAGTGTATATATCAGAGCTCGCCAAAGACTTTGAATTCATTTTTGCATCTTTTGGGAGAAGGTCCTGACCCGAGAGCCCTGACGTGAATCCGCCACTGGTTCGGATAGAAAGACAGCTGACGTCCCGCCTAACGCTGCCTTATGAGGAGGGAATTATCTCGATGAACTGGAGAGGAAGAAGATTGGGTTTTAAGCAAAGCATGGCAGTTGGCTCTTAGCCGCATCAGACAAGGAGTAGTATTCGCTCGTCTTCAAAGTTTTTGATGATTCCCTCTTAACGCAACCTTATGAGAAGAGGATTATCTCGATAAACTGTTGAAAAATCAGATCCCTAAGGATGAAGGGTATATTCAAATGTATCCAGGCCGGAAAATGGCAAGCTAGAACATCTGAGAAAACACATCGTCCAGCCATCACGGCAAGGCGCAATAACACAAAGTAGGGGGAGTAGGCGTCTGGCCAAGTGTCATAAGACACAAAAATCTTATGAAAAATTTTCAAAAATATTCCGTCACTGTGCCACATGGGGGTAGGGTTTCATTTTGACGAAAATCAGCGTCATGTAATTAGGGATGATCCCAAAGCGCCTTAATAGAATATTCTCATATCATCATGCTAGCTGAAGAGATATTTTTCAACTGACTCAGTCCGACTACTTTCTGGCGTAATCTATGGTCCAGTTTTTCAATTGCGCTAAGATGTCCCTAATAGAATATTCGGTTTACTCGCACATTTTCAAGCATCAAACTTGAAGCTGAACCAAATCATTTTTGATAACTTTTCCGTGAGTGAATTTTTTTTGGCCAAACATTTTCAGATAGCGTAACCCTTTTGCCTAGAAGTCCCACTTAAAGCCACCTATAAGAAGTCACAGTCGCCGAAATCAATATAAATTCAGTCGAATTTCCTACAAATCTTATGAACATAGTAGAAATTAAGGGTATATTTTTGGGATAAAACGAGTGTAAACTTTCGATTGGTTTTTTTTTTAATTTGGTCAAACCCAATGTTGTAGGATTTTCTAAGTAATCCAAATATTTTATTCGTTTTGAAACCGAATGTTGGGTGCTCCTAATTTCACCAAGCCGAATTTTTCAGGTGGCTTGAAACCGAATGTTTTTTCGCAAGAGTAATTTAAACGCATCGGCCAAGTCGGCTTGGCTATATACTGAAATAATTTTTGTAAATAAACTTTTATAATCTTAGATTATATTTATGTCAACTTCAAGTTAATATTTATTGACAATTATTTTTAGTTATTATTTTTTCTGACTCAACTCTCATGCACAATCCTAATCGAATTTAGGCTAAAAGGGAGCTTAAAGTGACACTTCACAAGCTCAGACAGAACTGGTTCGACAAAAGAATAGAGGCTCTATAGAAAGCGACCAAAAGCGTAAAGAGACAACCCTATCGAACTGTTCCTCTAAGGCGTCATGATGGTACTTACTGCTCAAATATAAAGAAACAAGCGGATATATTTGCTCAGCACCTCGAAGAGCGATTTACGCCTTTTAAACTGACCACGGATGAAGAAGTAAGACAAACTCTCAGCATCATTGACACACCACTCCAAATAATGTTGCCTGAAAAAAATATAACAAAGCTTCCTAAGTCAAAGACCCCAGGTCCTAATAGAATATGTCATGTTACCTTGCGAACCTCGCCAAGGAAAACTCTCCTTTTCATTACGTTGATTTTCAATACAATAATAAGAACACAGCACTTCCCAGCCCAATGGAAAATAGCTCTCATTACTATGATCAGGAAACCTGAAAAAGGTGAGTCGGATCCCGAACCATACCGTGCCATCAGCCTCCTACCCACTCTTGCCAAAGTTTGGGCGACATTGTTGGTTAAGAGGATCAATGAACACAGCAATTTTTTACTTGACCAGCAATTTGCATTTAGGGAAGGACACGGCATCTTCGAGTAGGTAAATAGAGTGGCTCATCATATTCTTAAAGCGTATGAAGACAAAGAATACGGGCGTTTGACAGAGTTTGGCTGATGGGTCTGGCTTAAATTAAGACCTTGCTTCCTACTCCGTACTTTGGCATATTGCGATCATACCTTGAGGACAGAAGATTCCAAGTCAAAATCAAAAACACGCATTCCACTGACAGGCTGATGAGAGTTCGAGTACCTCAAGAAAGCGTTCTTGCGTCGCTTCTTTATAACCTCTACACTTTCGAGATCCCTATCCCAATGGAGTTAATGCATGCGTCATACGCTGACGACCTTGCAATATTTTACACATCATCCTGCGAGTATGCAGCAGCCGACGGCATACAAGAGTGGCATCCACCTGCTTGAGAGCTGGACTCCCAGTTGGAATGTTACCTCAAAATCCAGCCAAATGTCTGTCGGTTTTATATACTTTAAAGAAGAAGACCCCAACCGCAGTATGGCTAGATAGAATGAAATTAAGTTGAAATTACTTTATTAATTAGATTCATTGAAGTCCTTTAACTAGTAGGAAGAAAAAATCAGTCACCAATCGTTCAATTTTTCCCAAGTAAGAGCCCTTTAAGAGCATCCGAATTCAATTTATTGAATAAATAAACCCAAATAGGTTTAAAAATTCATTTGGCATGGAATCACTTTAAAATTTTACTCAAAAAAGTTCACATAAAAATTTAAAACTTAAACACAGTAGATCCATCCATACGCTGGCCGTACATTTTTAACCCTTAAATTATAATTATTTTTATTATTACTTTTAAACTGTTGTCACAAGTTCGCAATAAAAACCAAAAATATATGACAAACAATCCGCTTTGACAGTTGTCAATGTTGCTGACATTAAAGTGCAAAAAAAAAAATCGCAATACGAAATAAAGAACCTTGAACAACTGGTTAATAAAACCCAACCGAACCGAACCGAACCCAACCCTCAAAGCAAACACATATAGACCAGATATTGGACACATTTGTATGTATGTAGATGCCTTCAGTACGGAAAGTGAGCATGGATGGTCTGGTAGTAGAAGGTAACGTTTCGTCCCAACGGGGTAGAAATTGCACAGTTGTACCTCAATCAGACTAATAATAATAATCGAATATTTCGCCATCTTTACAAAGACTCAAATTATGTTTCAATAAAGTCTGATAAATAAAGCTCATGGCAAAAGCGATTAATCAGGCGTACTCCTCTAAACGAAAAAACCAAACCGAACAATTTAGTCCTGGTAAGTCCACCACAGACAAGATCTTCACGTTACGCCAAATCCTGGAAAAGACACACGAAAAAGAGATCGATACCCATCATCACTTCATCGATTACAAAGCTGCATTCGATAGCCCGATAAGGGATCGCCTATTCACCACCATGTCGGAGCTCGCTATTCCTGCAAAGCTGATTCGTGTTTGCACCATCAGCTCTGTTCAGGTAGAAACGACCTAATACTGTTCGATGTTTCAGACAAGGCGACCATCTATCCTGTGACCTCATCAATTTCGTGATGGAAGGGGTACTGCGGAAGGCCGGTGTACATCGCAATGGCTCTATTTTTTACAAGAGTGTCCAACTTTTTGCATACGCTGATGATATCGATATGATGTAACTGCTCGAAAAGGAGTTAGCGAAAGTGGGTCTAGCGGTAAACGAGGGCAAGACGAAGTATAGAGGCCTACGAAAGGCCCGTAGTGATGCCACTTGAGTTAATCTTTACTCTCCTGTATCCTCTTTGAACCAACCTGTCGAATTAATCTTATTTATTCTGATTCCTGCGAGTTCAGTAATATTCCCAACAGTTTCGAAGCCCAGTGTATTCAGTCTGCATAGTGCCATCACTGTTTTGGATGTGAGCCAAACTGACTGTAGTGCTTTTAAAGCAGCCTAACTGTCAGAACAGATCTGGATTTCCCTTTCGATTAAAGCACGATTCTTAATTATGAGAATACTTTTCATTATAACTAAAACTTCTGCTGATCTGATAAGCGGCAGGATTCGTTAATGCCCAACGATTCCGAATAGACACACCCTACCACCTAATCATTGAGTTTAGATCCGTTCATAAAAATGGTAATCTTGCTATTGCAGTCTGGTATACCATTGTCTTTTGAAAAGTATCACGAAGAACAGGAGAAGATTGAAAGGATTCTATTACCTGGGCTAAAAGTGGTAACAATTTTCGTTTCAATATGACATCAGAAACTGAAAAAAATTTTGAAATCTAGGGCTGCATTTCCTAATATTGAAGGATGCTCTAAATCGCCCATCCGGCAGTTGGTTACTTATTACATGAAAACTTTCCAAAATGGTAGGAATCAAATCCTATTGTTACTAAACTGCAAGAAAAGTGAGGTGGCCCGAATCGTAATATATGTTGCGGTTCCATAGGTCGGACACCATTTTATATCCATGGTATGCCAAGACTCATGTACTACATTATACAAATGCTCAAAAAATTTATAAAAAGGGATTTAAGAATAATGAATTTTATGGAAAACGTCTAATTTGGATGATTTTGATGATATTTAACAAAAATTTCAAGACATAAGGTAAAATTTTAACGAATCGGTTGTCGAAAATCATTTACTCTATAATCTGATATAAATCTTATGTGAAAGGATCCTACGTGTGATGTATCTGGTCACATATATATTAAATATAGAATTAGAATATATTAAATGACATCAGCTACGATTCGGTCTCATATCCAAAGGATCTAGCTGACAAAAACTGAATATTTCAGCTTCGTAAAGCTTGGTACCACGGAACAGAAGCTCCAAAATCATAGTTTGGTGTTGCATATTGCATTTATGGAGTGAGATTATCTTAACCCTCGTCTACAGTCCAGTATCGGACCCGGCATATTTCGTTTTTCAACGTTAATTTAACACCTTTCTAGTTTACCTAGCAACTTGTGCTTGCAGGTATCCTCCTAAAATTTTATTGGCTATCGATTTATAAAAAAAAACGATCCTTAAGCCTGTGAAAAAGATGATATAAAGATATCAAAAAAGTACACCCTCTGGGGTCTGGCCAGACCCGGGACTGTAGATATAGAAATGGACTGTAGACAAGGTTTAAATATGACATTAAAAACCATTTTTATTCTCATAACGATGTATGTCTATTAAGAAGACGTAAAAAGTGACCTTGTAGTGGATTGAGCCCCAAAATGTTCTTTTTTACCCTATAAAATTCCGGTTGACTCAATGAACTGCAGCTTAAAACTTGTTTATAAAGTAAATTGATACTCAATATCTAACTTACATTACTTTAAGTTCTAGAAATAAGCAATATCTAGTAATTTTTTTACTTATTGGCTAAGGAGAAACACTACATCCTTTTATTTAGTATTAAGGAATTCTAATAAAAATATGAAATTTGTATTTTTTTTTAAGCTCATAAACACTACGACAAAAAAATATACCATTAATAAATAAAACCATCTTTCAAAAAATAAATATAATTGAAGCAATGCACATAAATTAATTTCAATGAGGTAGTTTAGGAAATAGCGCTTGCTTATAAGCTATACCAAGAAAATAAATATTATTTACAAGTCAGCTATATGTATGTTATGCCTATATCGGATTATTAATCGTTTCGAACCACAAATCTGATTGGGATATAGCAAAAATTCCTTTAAGTTCGATTATTTTAGGAACTTTCAATTTTCCTGCATTGCAGCGGTGGCAATTGTCACCTTTATTTGTAGTACTAGTAAGAAAACTAATTTTTATTAATGCAACTGATACGACTGAATTTGATCAAAGTATTGTCTAAAATTAATTCATTCCAAAGTAACCTGAGACTTCTTTAGTAATACAATTTTTGAGCCACTGAGCTGGTGTAGAAATAACGCTTGGTTAGTGAGTTATGCCAAAAAAGATATAATCTTATGTGTCTATATAGAACTCTTAACCGTTTCGGACCAAATTGATGCCCAAAATCCCTTTCGGTTTGACTATTTTAAAAACTCTTAATTATCCTCCATTGCAGCGGTGGCAATTGACGCCAGTACTTCTCTTCCACTCGGTACACACACTCCGTACAGAACGGTGGCAATTGACCCCCCTAGGGTCGGTCATAGAAATTGCATTTTTGAAATACCATCATTGCCCGTAGGTTGACCATTCAACCGTTGAGGTGGACGCTGATCCGATTGTGGATGGTTGCACTAGTTTGTGGTACTGACGGTTATTACTTTGCTTTCAAAAGTTCGGTAAGGTGTTTTTTTTTTTTTTTGGATTTTTGGTTTGTGCGCTGCAGCTGCAACTTCAATAAAGGCAAAGTTTCAACTGTGTGTGTGTGTGTGTGTGTGTGTGTGGTTCGTTTGCTGGCCTTGTGCACTGTGCTTGTGTATTGGTCTGGGTGTGGCATACATACATACAATCGTAGATGCATATATTTTTGTTCAAATATGGCGAAAATATCGTGTATATGTCAACACACACACATGTGTACAGAGCGCGCAAATTAAAAATGTATTGCCTACTTTACAGCGCGAACCTTATATCATTTATATCGATGTAATGGACACGCCCTGATTGCAATGCAATTGCAAAAAACTACTTTCTCTATATAATTAGAGAGCTGGAAAAAGTTTTCGTATTCAATTTTATAAGTATAAATAAGGCAGTGTGACAATGTTCGCACTGTTATCAGCTGGCGTCTTCATCGGCTAGAGATGAGCTCGTGCTTTAGTTTTGAGACGCGTTACGGCACGGCACGAGAAATGGTCTCTGCGAATGGTAGGCGAAAGATAGCTGAATGTTTTGGTAAAATTTTAATTTATATTTTGGTAAATGGATTTAAATCCAAAAAATTCAGCTATATCAAATTATTTTGCTTTGGTTAATGTTTTTATCTAGCACTGGTGAGCCCGGCAGACGTTATCCTGCCCAAACTTTTTTAATACTCTTAAAGTGAATAAACACCTACTTAGCTTATACGGAAAAATATAAGATTTTTAGATTAGTTTGCAGCGCGATTCAAACTTGCACCATTATTAGTCGAATGTCGCGCTTCACGGCTGTGTCTCAACCGAATTCTTGCGATCTTCAAGTTCCTGGGCAGTACGATTAGATTAGATAGATAATTAATTTGATTCGTTGCATTTCTTCTAATAGACATTCCTAATGCCATGATCGATTAGGAGACGGCATTCCCAATTATCCTAATGCGTTATTTGCCATCGCCAAGCATAGATCTTCAATATGAATTAAAGCTTTATTGTAAACTTCCGGCGTAAATTCCATCACCCAATTACGTTTTGCTTGACGTACTCGAAACAAAATATCTTCTGATAAATAATCTTGATATTTTATCCACAATTCAGGTGGATATGATTGAAAACATGTTGCCAAAATAATCGCAAATAGAACACGTATCTGCTAAAGTTTGATCCCAGTGCAAATCATTTTCCAACAAATTCAATTTTTGACATGCCTCTCGATATATTACACACAATACGCCATTCACTGTTCTCAATGATTAAAACGATGTTGCACCTCAAACATTGATTAACAACAATACCAGTTTTTGTATATATGGCAATATATAGTACACCGATAATAACCGATATTCACAAAAACGCGTATATCTCCCGAACCAATTCACACAAACACATCGCAATAGGCTTAAAACCTCCGTATTGACAACCTCTAACACACGCAATTATCAGATTTGAAATTCATTGAAGCGTTCATGAGAACCTTCGTAACACATATAACATAAGTTTCTTTTATATATATAGATTATATTTCCTATTTTGTGCATTTCTATATATAACATAATACATGTATTTGTTTTTAATATTTAGTTATATTTATTTTTTATTTAATAAATCGAATTCTTAAAAAATTTCTACAAAAATTGTTTTTTTGGTTTATCTTAATAATTAAAAAATAATATTTTCGTTATTAGTTAGTGGTTTATTTGCTTTAAATAAAGTAAATAAGAAAAAATCTTTCTGAGCAAAAGCTGTTTAGTTTTGTGTCAAGATTCTTCTGAAATCCTACAGGAACTATTGTGGTGGGGCCAAACTAGGATAGCTAGGACCTTGAACTTACTTTCTTTGATAATTTGTGGCTATAGTAAAATAAAACTGAGGTCTAATCAATTTTTTCCATAGGCTTCACGAATAACTCAGTAAATTTTTATACAATCTATTTGAAATTTTGAATCTTTGTAACATTATTTACTAGTGCACGTAGTATCAATATAATAAAAAATAATTTTTCATCATTTTATTAAATTATTATTGTTTAATTAATTTAATTATTTTTATTAAACTTATAGACTTTTTTTTTATTATTCAGGTTTTAAAAACCCTTAAGCGGTTCGCTTCTTTTGGACTTAGCAACTAAGCTTTTTTTATAGGCTTTCATTTATGTTCCAATTTAATGGACTCTCCGAAAATTAGTCAACTACTCATAGCTCTCTATAGACGCCATTTTGTTTTTTATTGAAAAATAATTAAGTTTTGTAGCTCAAAATCTGTAAAATATCGTAACCTATCGGCATTGGCATCTCATCTTATAGTTTCAGAATATAGCAAAAGTTATAATCAAAAATATACAAATTTCACCTCCCTTTGCCTACAAATCCGCATCCAAATTTTAGCGATGCAGACCCCGAACCATCCGCAATCGATTTACCGTGTTTTCCCACACTTTGAAACTTATCCAATATACTTTAAATAGCTTTTTTTAACGTAACTTTTAAGTTTTATCACAATCGGTAAAAATTTACGGAACTTATAGGTATATCATATTTCACAAAAAAAAAAATTGGTTCCAATTGGAAACTTCTTAGCAGGAATATGCAGAAAACATTTTTTCGAGAAAAAAGTTACAGGGTATTCCACTCTCGGGCATCGTCCCGACTGAACCACATTTTTTTACTACATATATTATGTTGTTCGAAATTTTTCGCATGATTTCCGCCTTTTAAATTTCATGTTTAAATTTAGTCGAGAGTTACTCTATAGGTCTAGAAAATGGCTTATCCTCTACAGAACATATACATTGTGAGCAAAATTATTAAATAAAACGCCAAATAGTTAATTTTCTTTAATATTTATTTTGTCTCCCTTAAAATAGGCCCCTTCTGAAACATTTCTTCCATTCTTCGAAACACTTTTTATAGGCTTTGGCCGGGATGGCGTTCAGCTCTCTCGTTGCATTCTGTTTTATGGTCGGTATGGAGTCAAAACGGGTTCCCCGGAGTGGCAATTTTATTTTTGGAAAGAGGAAAAAGTCACACGAGACCAGATCTGGACTGTATGGTGCCTGGTCGATGGTATTTATCGAGTGTTTTGCCTTAAACGCGTTCACAATCGTGGCTCGATGAATCGTCGTGCAAAATACACGAATTGTCTGCCCACAATTCTGGCCAAATACGACGGACCCGTTTATGCAAGCGCCTCAAAACAGTCACATAATACTCCTTATTGACCGTTTGTCCCTCTGGAACGTATTCATGATGCACTAAAACACAAATATCGAAAAAAAACAATTTTCCGGAAACTTTTTTACCACAATGTGCGAGGTGTGCTCAAAAAGTATCGCAGATTTTTTAATTTTCGCGGGTTACATATATTCGAATTTCGACGAAGACGGGCCAAAACACGTGCAAGCAATGCAGCTGTCAACAATTAAGTGAACATTCAAAATGGCCGAGCTTGTCGGCATAGGTGAGAGACTTGAGTACCAACATAACGCCACAAAAAAATCGAAATTCGAATATACTTAACCCGCGAAAATTCTAAATTCGCGATACTTTTTGAACATACCTCGTATTTATTAGCGATATGCTGTTCCAAATTTTTTGCATGATTTCTGCCTTTGAAATTTCAGAGAGATTCTCAATAGGTGTAGAAAATGGCTAAGCCTTTACAGAACATATACACTTCACATGCACAATATACTTGGAAAATCTTTATAAACTCTTTGGAAGCTGGATCCAAAATGGAGTATTATATTAGTATATGGTAGTATAAATATATCAAAGAAATTCATCGATTTGAAAACGATCTGATAAGCGCAATCATTGTCTCATAGAGGGCATAAACAATACTCGATTTTTCGTCAGAAGCTTGTAGTGTCACGCGCTCATCTCTAGTTGTGACCTTGCTGTGCACTCTACTGTATATTAACACGCCACTTGTACTTGGCTTAATAAAAGATGCACTAACTAAATAAATATAGCCTTAACCTTGATTTTGGACACTTCCACAAACTTTCGTACAAATACAAAATAAGTGAGATAATCGTCTTGGCGAAGAAAACGGCCTTATAAATAAGGAATTACTTAGCTGTATAGCGATTGCTATTTTTAAATAAGATGATGTTGCTCCCAATTACTACGAATACCAAATAAGTTACCAGCGAGTATATGCTCGTATGTTACTATTTAGTTTCTGTTCTAGAAGGTTGCACAGTGCACAGAAGCCCTCCCCTGCCCGCCAGTGTAACCTCTTGCATAACCTTGTTAAACAAAAATGTCTAAATTTAAAACATTTTGGCACTGCTGGCTGACCCAACTGATGGCTCCAATCAACTGTTACATTATTTTTATGGGCTTGGAACTACTTAGCTTCAAGGTTTTAACACTACACCCAGAGAGAGACCCGGCGGGCCTGGGCCTTAGTGACGACAAAATGTTTTTGACATGTCAATCGATTTTGGCCTTAAATGATGCAACTTTTTGGGAATTCCATAGCAATTTTTTTTTTGTCTTTAAACAAGATCCCCTGCTCCATAATGTCAAGTCATGTTGGATGCTTTTGAGATGACAGCGCTGTCAACACAAGCACTAAGGTTGGTCCCCTTTGCTCCCATGGTTAGACGCTTCCCGTTGACTTCTACAGTCGAAACTATTAAAAATTGTAGTCAGCATTGCCCCCAATGACATTGGGGGGCTATACTAAGTGTGTGCGGGGGTGTGCGTGTGTGCGAGTGTGTGTGTGTGTCTATATGTATGTATTTTGCGACATCGCCGCTGTCGCTGTGCTCAATTACTTTTACTTTGAAGGCATTGCCAGCAAACATTTCATTGACCTCATAAATTCTGTTGCCATATACTTACAGCTAGCGACCCGACCCGATCCGACCCGACCCCCTCTAGCTCATCTCTCCTCACCCTCTCTTTTGCCTTGTTTCATGCTATGCTACCATGTAGTGGACCCACCCACCCCTTTGTCAGCCCGCCAAAATGGCACCCACAATGTACAATGTTGAGCCTTTTTATGCTCTTCAAATGAGAGCGGGCATATGCATTTCGGTAAGCAACTTGGCAACACTTCTAAAATGGTTCAGCAATCCCCGCGATAATGTTAGCGGCTTAATCTTTTTCGTCTTGAATTCAAGTTTCGTTAGTACTCCAAAAAGCTCTAAGAACCACAAATAGAATCTATATAAATAAAAGAAACTTATGTTTTATGTGTTATCGATGTTCTTAAGAACGCTTCGATGAATGTTAAATCTGATTTTTGCGTGTGTTAGAGGTTGTCAATACGGAGGTTTTAAGCCTATTGCGATGTTTGTGTGTATTGGTTCGTGAGATATACTCATTTTTGTGAATATCGGTTATTGAGTGTACTATATATTACCATATATACAAAAACTGGTATTGTTGTTAATCAATGTTTGAGGTCCAACATATTTTCAATCATTGAGAACAGTGAATGGCGTATTATGTGCAATGTATCGAGAGGCATGTCAAAAATTGAATTTATTCGAAAATGATTTGCACTGAGATCAAACTTTAGCAGATGCTGCTATTACGGCTCGTCCATATCAAATACGTGTTCTATTTGCGATTATTTTGGCAACATGTTTTCCATCAAATCCACCTGAATTGTGAATAAAATATCAAGATTATTTATCAGAAGATATTTTGTTTCGAGTACGTCAAGCAAAACTTAAGCCAGCGATGGTATTTACGCCGCAAGTTTACAATGAAGCTTTAATTCATATTGAAGATCTATGGATAATTGGAAATGCAGTCTTCTAATCAATCCTGGCTTGATGTATGTCCATAGAAAGAAATGCAACGAATCAAATTAATTATCAATCTAATCGTACTGCCCAGGAACGTGAAGATCGCATTAAACGTGAAAGAATTCGGTTGAGACACAGCCGTGAAGCGCGACATTCGACTAATAATGGTACAAGTTTGAGTCGAGCTGCAAACTAATCTATAAATCTTATATTTTCCAGCTAAGCTAACTAAATAATCTTAAGAAGTTTATTCACTTTAAGAGTAGTCAAAAAGTTTGGGCAGGACAACGTCTACCGGACTCACTAGTTTAATATAAAATATCTTCCTTTTTTTTTATCACGTTTACCATAATTTTACAAAAATGGTTCACTCTATCATACAAATATTGAACAAGCGCACAGTGGAAGCAAAATCGGGCAATCTTCCGGCACACAAAAGGAACCATTTTAACTCTTAAAATTGTCAAATTTTTTATTTTCCGCCACTGAGTTGATCGATACTAGTCCTTAAGCTCTTTTCATATTCCCCTCCACTGAGGTGATCGATAATAGCCCTTAAACTTTTTTCATAATATTTCCCGCCACTGCACAGTGGGCCCAGATTATCATATTTTGCCCAAAAATTGGGCATTCCCATAATAATTTTTTTAGAGTGATAAAATTTTACGCATTTTCATTTTTTTGGAAAGTTTGAGCCGCCTCAGATTTTTGTTAAGATATAGACCATCAAGACCAAAATTGGAAAAATTTTAAATAAAAAAAAAACTGTTTATTAATATTGGACCATATTTCACATAGAGATAGATTGAGCTCCAGATATATTGAAAAAATAGTAACGCGTTACGGTCGTTACACTTCAAGCGTTTCTCCCATTGTGCAGCGCTCTCTTTTCCGAATTTGCTTCCTATTGTTTCAACATGTTAGAGCATCCAAAAATGATTTCCTTAAATTTTTTTTTTTTTGTTTAACATTAGAAACAGTCTCCAGTACGAAATAAAATCTTTAAACTCCAAAGCATAGGAATTTGAAGAGTATCCAAACTTCGTCAGCTTCACTTTTTGGACATTTTTTTCGTGCGCCTTACAACAAACAAAAACAAACACAAAAATATTAATGGCTGACTAAAGAGATGGAGCGTAATAGATAGACGAGAGAGGGAGGGAGAGAGGGTAAGAAAGTGAACAAGTGGGGGTGGAGCAGGGCGTCGCATAGCCAGGGGCCAGAGGAAATAGAATCGAAGGAATCGGCTGTAAGGCCAAAGGCAAAACGGAGACAAGAATAAATTTAATGAAAACGTTAAACAGGCAAAGGAAAAGGAAGCGGATATGCAAAATGCAATGTGCAAAAATTGAGTGATGAACCGGTAGCTGACCATCCGCCCTCCGCCCTACGCCCTTTGACCATGCAGGGTTACACTACACTACTTAAAGGAAATGAGTTGTGTCCTGAAGTCCCTCGCTCTCTCTCTGTCACTCTCTCTAGATGTCTTCAAAAGTTGGCCACCTTGTGGCAAGTGCAAAAGTTTTCCGATGTTTATCAATGCATGCAAAAGTGCTGCAGAAAATTATAGAATAAACTGGGCAGGGGGAGAGAATTGGGGGTAAGACCCCTCTCAGACAGACAAGCTCTGATCGCTGACTTTTGATAAGCCACAAATCGACACAGTTTTAGCTGTAAATCAGTGCATGTGTGTGTGGGTGTGAGTATAAGTTCGTGTGTGTTAGTGTGCTCTCATTTTGTATACCCTTTAACTGAAGCAGAGACAATATTAATGCACATAATCTCAATATAGTACTAGATAGATGAGTCGATCAGATATTCGAATATCTGTGCATGTTAAAATTTCGAAAACTTCAAGAGCTGGAATTGCTTTATTGGGTTTAATCGTAGAGTCACGTATATTAGGGTGGGTACATTTTTTCTATATAATAGCGCATCGCAATTTTGATTCTGTTGATTATTCTAAGAAACTTTGCCCAAGAAACTATAGATCCAATCGAAGTTGTCCAAAGCAGTTCTAGAACAGAATCGATAAGAAGTTAGCTCAGTTAGTGACTGAGATCACCCAGAGACATTCAGGTCCATTGTATTGCCTAATTAAAAGAAGGGGAGGAAAGGAATTGAAGAAAGGGAGCGATTGTGGAGGAGGATCAAAAACCATTCATTCCTAATCGCCTAAGTCTCTAATGTTGCAGAACTATTGTGAGGATTCGATTCGGTCTTGGTCTTTCTATGTCTGTAACCGCAAAGTTAGGTGCCAACTCTAAGCCGTTACTGGCGTACTCGCCCGCCGCCTCGTTATCAGAAACAAGGATTATTAGGTGATGATGGTTACGGTTGAGCGCTAAAGTCGTGTTACGGTTCAGCTAGCTCTTTATGGTAAGCGATGACAGAGCTTTAGTTGCAGCCTGACTATCGACAAGAATTGCAATGTTTTTTGGCATTCTGTCGAAGGTGCCAGACTGCGTATAACTCCGCTTGAAAAGCACAACACCAGTCGGGAAGGCGGAATGAAAGCTTCGTCGAAAGCTCTTCAGAGGAGATGACTGCTTCTGTGCCGTTATCCTTCTTCAGCATAGTTCGTCAGCTCGCTCCCTCGCAAGGGGGTTCTTTGCAGCCAAACTTCCCTCTCCGGGAAAACTTCGACAAAGTTGTCGTTTCAGTTCGTGGAGCAGTTATCACTATCCCTAACTCAAGTAGGATACTGCTATGACCACAAGTTGATGCCGTGAAAAGATTTAACTCCCGGAGTCTTGCTCTCGAGGTTCAGAGTAACATCCAGAGCCGCCTAAGGTGTCTATTGCATAGATCCGGTGATACCTAGACACCCTCTGAAGGTTGTTTAGGTGAGATTTGGTATGAGCCGCCTTCCATCAGACCAACGCTCCATAAGTTAGGATAGGTCTGACGACTGCTGTGAAACTTAGTACTCATCCAACCTCTTATATTCATATTATGTAAAATTTGCAGCCAACTTTAAATTCCAAAACGTTCTAAATTAAAATTTCGTAAAATTAAGTATCAAAGGCTTTTCTAGGAAAGCTAAAGAGAAATCATTACTTAGTGATCACAACCAAAAAAATTTTTTTTTAGAGCTTTATTTATTCGCTTGTGAAACAGTGGGCACAAAACGAATCAATCACAAAAATAAAACCAGTATTCTTCGATCTTTAAAGAAGAGTCGCAAGTTAATCTCCTTTTGCATCGTTATGTCTACCTATTGCCAATATTAATGTATCGAATATATCGTATCGTGCTTATATTAATGTATGTATTTGAAATTGGAGGGTCAAGGACGTTCCGTGGACGTGTGTTGACACTTCGGCCTTGCCCTTAATATCGTGCCCTTGGAGCGTCGCGGACTCGCCGACGAGGATTTCTGCGGGGCATCCTAGGAGATCCAGATCCGGCACCATACTCCACATAGTCTGCCAAGTTTGCTGGGTATCCCAAATTGTCAGCCATCGAAGATAGATTATCGCGTGCCGAATCTTCATTGTTATCGTTACTCACGAAGTATGCATAGGTACGTTGTTGGGTAAAGACGTATCCCCATGACTTGGTGCACATAACTGATAGAAACAATGTTAAGATTGCAACAGACAGTTTCATAAAATAGAATACATCATATCTTATGGATACATAAAGAACGTCAGATGAGCTGAGCAGTTGAAAAAATGCTCCAGTGTTCATCACTACATCTCGTAGAATTTCCATTGCGAGACAAAATGGTTCCCAAATTACCACCAAGGTAAACTGGCAAAATATGTAATATACACCGAGTTCAATCACAAGGAGTACGCCATATTTTAACGGGCTCATAATCTTGACCCGTAAATGTTGTAAAACCACTACGCTTGCCATTATGAAAAGTATTGATGGCAGATCAAACTCCTCCTGTACGGGTAGAATATTGCATCCAATTAGATGCATTAGACAACAAACAGAAATCCCGATGTAGAGCTCCATGGTCTGGTACTTCCCACGAATCAGAACCATTTTGAGCACAGATCTCAGAGCAGCAAGGCCGAAAATTTTGTAATTTTGATAAAAACGCAAAAAAAATATAATAAATAAATAAAAAAAATTTTTAGACAACCCAAAATAAATATTAAATAAAATTATTTTTCAGTGAAATTTGTAAGATACTAGTTAAGCACGTTAAGGCGTTAGATATTAAATGTGAAAATGTATTCAAAGCAAACTACTTCGATAGCAAGTCTATGATAAACGGATAAGTGACGTAGAAAACAAGGCACCTTCGGTTATGGATAGAGAAGAAAAAGGACTACACTACCCAAAAAACTGCGCATTGCATTCCATTAATAATATATTGATAAATGTGTCAGAGACCTGCTATCGGTATCAACAAGTCAGCTTAATCATGTTTGCTGAAAATGCGCTCCCAGTCAGATGCGGTAACCAACAGCAGCTCAAATAGTGACTGAGATTACCCAGAGATCATGAGATTCATTTTGTTGTCTAATTGAGGGAAGTGGACGAATGGAATTGAAGAAAGTGTGGGATTGTGGAGGATCGTCCAAGTCTCTCATGTTGCAGAACCATTTCGAGGAATCGATGAAAGCAGCCAGATTCGCTATCGGCACATAGGCTAGACTACCCAGATCCTCAAAGAATGGTTTACCCAGAGAGTGGGTTCGTTTTCTAAGAAACGCCGGACAGTCGCATAGCAGCTGTTAGATGCTTTCTGTCTCTTCCTCATCTCCGCAGCTGCGGCACAATGCGTGATGGGGAACGTGCAACCTCTCAGCCATAATGCCTATGGTGCAGTGCCCCGTTACAACGCCTACCACCATCCTAGTTCTGTTTTTATGAAAGCGCAGGGGCTCAAATGTTCGCTTTGGATCATATGTCGGCTAGAGTGCTCGGGAGATGAGACAAGCGGACGCCTTGTCGCATTGTAGCCATCTCCCTGATTTGCGATACGACGTCCTGAATGGTCTTTCTATGTTCGTAACCGCAAGCCACTCGTCCGGCAACTCGTTACCAGGGACACCTGAGTGACCCTGAACTCAGCAGAGAGTTATTGAGCGGTCATTGATACGTCTGTGTTACGGATTAGTTTACTCTTTTGGGTGTGCGATGAGAGAGCTTCAATAGCAGCCTGACTATCGACAAGAATTATTTACAATGTTCCTTGGACTTCCGTCTAAAGTGCCCATACGTCTAGCCGCTTGCCAGTCTGTGTGTATCTCTGCTACAACAGTCGGGGAGGCGGATTGAAAGCTATGTCGAAAGCTCTTTAAAGAAGATGCCTGCTCCTATGCCCTCATCCATCTACGGACCATCAGTATTGATCGTCAGCTCGCCACATCAGTCAAGGTAGCATAACCATCTGCGGGAACACTATCGACTTTGTCAATAGCTTCCCATACCTTGCTACCACAATTTCCACTAGTGGTGGGGTGGATAAAGAACATCATCTCAACAGAGCGCGATCAGCATTTAAACGCTTGTTCCGCATATGGAGAAACCAGCAAATAGGCAGATGAACAAAACTAAGAATCTTCAATGCGTGCTTCAAATCTATCCTGTTTAACGGCAGCGGGACGTGGCTGACCCCGCAGCGAATGATGTCGAAACTGCAGTCATTCGTCAACAAGTGTCTAAGGATTATATACGGGATATTTTGGCTCAACAGGATATAAAACGTGGAACTATTGCACTGTACAAGTGAAGTTCCTATTTGCACTGAGATAAAAACACGCAAGTGGCGTTGCAAAAATAGAAGCATCATTGTCAGGATGTCTTTGGTATGGAACCCCCAAGGAAGCAGACGAGTGGGAAGGCCAAAGGCAACCTGGCAACGTACAATATTAAACGAATGGGCGCTACGCAACATCAGCTGGAACACAGCTAAGCAAACTGTGCCAAATAGAATCAGGTGGAAAAAAAGATACGGTTGATCACATAATCTTTTGGCCTTATATTAATGCCTCCACCCCGAGACCTGTCATATGGTCGCGATAGGCGCGTTTTGAATGCTATAAAAGTTGATGAAGAATCACATTTTGTATAGGGTCTTTAAGTCCTTTTCTAGGCTGAGAAGCTACACCATTCGAACTTATTACAGAGGACTTGAGAAAAAACGTAGCGATATGAGCAAATGCGATATGTTTCCTGAATTACTCTATACACTGTACCAAAAGTAGGTAAAAGGTTTCTTCGAACTCTCCAATTTCTATGAACTCGGAAAGAATCATCGCTAGGTTTTTAAAATTTTTGTTACTTAACGTAGTAGCCTTTCATTTTTTCAAATGTCAAATTGAAAATTTTCAGGCTCGGCTACATTTGTGTCTATTGTTTCACTTTATAATTATAAGTCGACGGAAAAGGTTGTAATAAAAAAAAAAATTAACAGAAATTTTTGGAAAAAAACAATTTTTTTTTTTAAATTTTAAAATAAGTTAAAATAAGTATGTGGCCTATGATGGATGAATATATTATACCACGTGCACGCGCGGATATCATGAACAACAATACCTGGTTACGCGTTTCGAATATGCCACAGGAACTCTTCAATGACGTCTATCAAAAGTTTTTCTATCTCGGACCCCCGAATTTGTCATTCGTTATGGAGGAACAGATTAATGCGAAAGTCTTGTATTTGCGCTACTCAAATGTCAGATCAACTAACGCTGCCCTGGTCTTTAATACTCGACCAATTACAACGCCTCAGGGCCGTGAAATAAGCGTTTGTGTTGAACGGGTTACAGATGAATATATTGCGGATCTTGATAAAAAAGAAGAAGAACGAAAGAGGCGAGCTATTCAACGAAACGAAGAACAGTATGGGGGATCTCGTGATATCAACGATATTATTTGTAATGGTGTTGGTAAACATCCAATATTATTTTTAATGCTATTGTTTATACCTATTGCTTATCTTTATTACGTAACAAAAAATAATGTTTAACAGTTTTTGGCGATTAAAGCGCCTTTGCAAAATAATAAATTGTTTTTTAAGCAAATTTTGGTGTTGGGAAGCATTATTTAATATGTAGAAAGTAGGGAAGAATGGAGCTATTTTCTTTTCTTTGGACGATCTGTCTTCTTCTTCTTTATGTAGCAATTACTTTTGGTTCAGATTAACTTTCCTAAGCGCGTCTCGGACCAACTTAAAAAATTCTTATATAACACTAAGACGTAACATTTATAGACCATTCTGTTGAAATAATCTTTACCCCAGATTGTACATAGTATTATGTACATATAAACTTTTATTTCTCATTTAATTTTGGCATTTATCCAAAGCATTTTGCATTCGTCCGGTGGAAAGTTCTTGTAGAAGTCCTAAGCTCCCTGGAGGAGCACTGAGAGGAAAAAAACAGTATTCATAATCTAGCGTTAGGACACATAGTGCCAATTTGCTATCAGCGCTCTAGTGAAAATTATTTATCTATCTATCTCTTAGTCTAAAAAATGTAGGGATAGAAGTGGGATACTCCAATATCTGGCACCACACCGACGAACATTATATTGTCTATGTATGATTCAAACATTCCCTATCAATACAAAATCCGTCATCATCATCATCGTGTGGCCATGACAACCCGCTCTCGGGTTACGGCCGACCTCAGCAGCTCTCGTTAGGTGCCTCTGCTTTGCGCGCGCCTTCTCCAATTCGAAATACCAAGGCAGGATAGGTTTTCCTCCACTTGATCTTTCCTTTGTCGGCTTTCGCTTCGAATACCTTTTTCGCTGGAGCATCGTTATCCATACGTACGACATGGCCGAGCCAACGCAGACCTGGTATTGTGATGTGCTGGACAACATCTATGTCGTCGTAGAGCTCATACAGCTCGTGGTTCATCCGTATGCGATAGTCGACCTCAAAACGTACGGGACCGAAGATTTTACGAAGAATTTTCCTCTCAAACACCCCTAGAGCAGCTGCAACTGTCCGTGACACAGCCCATGCTTCTGCGCTGTATAGGAGCACGGGCAAGATGAGCGTCTTGTAGACAAAAATCCGTAGCAATTAATAATTATTTTTTTGAAAGAATATGTTTGCAGTGTATCCCAGTGTCGGCTACCACCTCACCTCGAACTCAAATATTATTATGTGTTGTAGTTCTTTGTTGTGCGCTGCACTTTGGTTACTTGGCAAATTTAGGCCAGTTTAAATGCAGGTGCTCGGTATGCTCCAAGTATGGACGCTGCCAAGTGGCACATGGCACATGGCACACGGAGCATGGAGTGCAGCCAAAACGATGCTGAGACTGAGAACCTGCTGTTGCTCTTTCATTTGCTGGCCATGTTTTGTGTGTCACTCTTTGGGTAGCTCGTTGACTCATTCTCTTGCTCTGCTCTGCTCTGCTCCTTGGATACGTTTGCTAAGTTAAATGCGATTACATGTTTTTTACTGCATACTTTTGGGCAGCGCCATGAAAATAAAAGCCAGCAAGAGAGACGTGACGAGACGAGAGACAAACGTTGGGTGGAAAAAAATACAAAAATTTGCATGCAATAACAAAGCAAACAGTGCGAGACATGACTAATACGCCCCATAAGCCAAAAGCCCCTCGGTCAATCCCTGGTGCAATATGCGCCAGTGGTGTAGTTAGCTTTTTTTGATACAGAAGGGGGTGACGCTTAATTACTAAAACGTGTTCAGAATATACAGCATGATTGGACACTTTTGATGCCCAGTCACCAAACAGACTGATTGGCCAAATGTTGGTCAGAAATTTTTCAAAACATCATCAACCAAACTGATGAAACAGACGTGCGCCGGAAATCGAAAAATCCAAACCGACTTTTGATTAAATTTTGCGTTGTCTGAACAACTTTTTTTTTCGTTAGCTTCCCATTTTATTGGGTGTACAAATAGAAAACCGCCGTTTTCCCATAGGTGGCGCCAGCATTGCAAATTGGTCAACAAGTACGAACAGAATCGATACATTGCCAGCTGAGGCATCTGTCCACTACTCCACAGAATCTCGCTTGTCTATTTTTACTGTGCTTTGTTTTGTTTGCGGGAAGTGTGGAATGGAGAATATGACGTGCAAAACAAGGATCGTCCCGGATCCGTGAAAAAGTTCAAGGATACAGAAGTAGATTTTTGCATCCAGTCGAAACCATTACAGGAGCCCTGTATCGGACGCAACTAACACGCCCAAGTCGAGCGTTGAAGGAAAAACGCCCACAATACTCGGAAAGGCAAGATAAGGTGATACTTCTACATGACAACGCTCGGCCACATGTTTCCAAGATAGTGAAAACATACCTGGAACTTTGTAATGGGACAACCTACCCCACCCGCCGTACATCGCCTCTTCTGATTTTTACTTATTCCAATTGATGACGCATGACCTGGCCGAACAGCACTTTCGTTCTTTCGGAAGAAGCCGAAAATTGGATCGATTTGTGGATCGCGTCAAAAGAAGAACAATTTTACCGACGAGGAATTTAGAAGCTGCTAAAAAGATGGGGAAAAAGTTGTGGCTAACAATGGAAATTATTTTCAAGAATGAGTATGTAACGAGTTTTTTACAATAAAGCCGCAAATCATGAGAAAAAAATTACGGTTTTCTATTTGTACAACCAATATTTTCGATAAATTCGTAAATTTAGCTAAAATCGACAGCTCAATATCAAGAGTAATTAAGAGATTATATATATTTATCCACATAAAATGTTCGAATTTGTTTTTCGGTTAACTTTGCCCCTCGCCCCTCTTTAGTACGTCACTGTTATATGCTGCACCCCGTTTCCGCCTTCCAAGGGTAGTTGCTGTTCTTGTTTTCCTGTAATAGTGTAATGGCGTGCAGACGAGGGCTACAATGTAGGTGTTAAGTAATAGAACACACTCACACATACAGACACTCACGCACACACACAGACACTCACTTACACGCACAGTGTGCATTTACATTAGGGTTATGCTGCGTTTACACTGCGTCACGGTACAGTTCAGTGTCAATCAGTTGAAGCACGATTCCTGGATCAGCAGCAGATCAACCTCGCCCAGCCAGGCGAAGCAGCCGTCGCTGCCATACAGTAATGGAGGTTTATCTGCAAGATTTTCAGCGACATCTTGCGGGTTTTCCGCCATCACCGTAACATCGGCATTTGTGTCATCGCTTATTTCCTCAGCGGAGTCCTCACTCTCCTGACACAGTGCCTTCAAACCACGAAGCAAATGACGCGTCGGACATCACCGACTCGCAGTCATCCACTTAGGGATTTTTTTCTGGATCACTCATTTCTGCAGCCAGAACTACTTCATCCTATTGGCTCTCTGTCTGGCGTCCGATTTGTATATTCGGATCTGCACCGAGCTAAAACCAAAGTTTAGCTCTGCGTGCTTCTCCTCTATTGGCGCCAGCGACTTTTTACTGAGGACCAGAATGATCCTGCTCATCGGCGTTTCGGTATTCTCCACCTTCACAACTATCCAGTCAGAAGATGAAAGGTTGGGATTCAACGCTGCAACATCTTTAGGATCATCTCCGGCTCCTTGAAGTAAGCCGGGTTCCGCATAATGGCCGAGGTCACTCGGTACGACTTTTTCGCGCCCGGGTAAACCTCGCCCACTCTTGCCACGGGCGCTTTATAAAGCTCTGCCTATCCAGCTCCTTTGCGTCGTGCTTTTCTTGCAGGACAAAATTCGGCAGTGCAGACTTTGCTCTTCTTAGCATGTTCTGCCACGCCTTCTGCTGCCTGTTGCATAAATTGTATAAACTTAGCACACCATTGACTTTTTGGCTATAAAAATGTGACAAACTTTGGCTCAAAACAATTTGTCAGTGCAAACATAGCATAATTTACTGCAAACAGCTGTTAAAGCTTTGGCTTGACTCGTTGCTTTGTTGGCCTTTTTATACTCTTCTTATGTTGTGTATTTTTTTTTTAGTTTTACAAAGTAAGTGTAAAATATTCTGTGTGTAACACCGAAAAGAAAGGGAATAAAGCAGAACAACATTTGCACTTCCTTTCTCCGCAATAGAATTTTGCAGCGTATTCGAAACTTTGGCAACGAAAATGGTTTTAGGGATATTTTTTTTAGAATTTTGAAACCTATATAGCAAGTGCCTTGACAAATAAGCAACACTTTATCTATTAACTTTTCATAACAATGTGGCAACTTTGGTTGCATTTTAATGTCTGTAGTCGGGAATTCTTGCTCTTTTGCCACGAGGAAATGAAAAATGAAAGCCCCCATCATATGTAAATCATAATTTTGGCCGTAAAACAGTCGATGTTTTATAGTATACCTATATGTAGTAGTCGCGGACTGGTTCAAAAATTACAGTCGCGGCATTGTAACCATAATTCAGCATCATACTCAACATTTTAACTGCCAAATTTTTTTCGTTCAAGAGTGCTTAAAGTTCAAAGTTGAGAATATTTGTGTTACAATAATATAATCTTTTCTAAGACGTAAGGAACAAATTGGGATCGGGAACGAAGTTTTGATCTCATTTCAGCTCAACAAGAAATAGAAATGAGGCTTGCCGTCCTTAATACATTTTTGCAGAAACTATTCGATAACTCAGCTTTCCGAGTCGGCTTTAAAAATCTTGGAAAAAATAATTATTGTTGAAAAAAAGTTTTCGAATTTAGTTTCTTGATCCTGTGGTATTTCGGGATCATAAAAAATATTACTTTCCCGTCACAAACATATTGCAGTGTATATGAAAGTCTGAATGTTGCAAGAGTTACCGAGTCACTTGTTTTGTTTGCGTTCTCTTGTCTTTACATAGCTGGGCGTACAGAGCTTATATACATAGGTATATAGAATATATATAAAAACAACATGTATGTACTTGGCTTATATAGGTTAGCCAGTTTGGCAAGCGACGACGCATAAATTGGCACGCAAATTGATTGAGCAGCTCGGCATAATAACAACATGCAATTAAGCACGTTTATATACAGCCTTGAGTTAGTGCAGAGTGTTGGCTTATATAATAACATTGGCTTGGAACACATAAGTATATGATACCTACTTTGTACGAAGTAATAAAACTCCATTTATATCGTAAAATAATGACAGTTCTTTGTGGATTATGCACAAAATCTACATAGTTTTTTAATAACTTTTTTAGTTGGAAAAGTTTTGGCTCTTGTAACTGATACTCTATAAGAAATATGGCAACTCTAGCTGGTATCTACAATGAGTTCCAAGTGTTCATAAACAATTTGGTATAAACGGGTTAAATACTGCCACGCCTATGTATGCAGAGTATAACCAAAGCCAACGATATAAAATTGATATAAACAAAAAAAGCGGCCAACGCGGCGTACGCTTAATATACTCGAAATTTTAGCCTAGAGTAAAGCCAATAATAAGTAAAAAAAAAAAACACATACACTTAAACCTACAGCCGCTAAAGACCATTAATCAAAGCCAACTTCAATGGCAATTTTGGCCAAGGCTAATATTAAAACTAAACAATTGGGGTGTTCACTATGTCTGGCATAAATGCGCAATGGCAAAAGGGCAAAGTGCAATAGACCACAAAGATTTATTTATGCTTGACCCAATCTATTAACTACGAAAGTAACGCTTGTAAGTATGCTGTAAAAAACGACAATATATACTAGGGTGGCCATATTTTGTGCACTGTTTTTGGTAAATTGAACTATATGGAATTGAAATTGCAATTTCTTCTCAATTGGGGTGTTCACTATGTGTGGCATAAATGCGCTATGGCAAAAGGGCAGAGGGCACAACTACAACTTGGACAAAAAAATTCGCATTTATGCTTGACCCAATCTCTTAATTACGAAAGTAGCGCTTATAAGTGTGCTGTAATGAAGAAAATATCTACTAGGGTGACCATATTTTGTATGAATAGAATGGCAATTTCTTTGCTATTGTATCGGGTTTTTTAATACAGACGCTACAAAAATAGACCGATAGGGAGAGCAAACGACGCCACATTTTTTCCCGCTCACTTGACATTTCTCTTCAGTAAGGTTTACCATTTCATCATGGAAAGATCATGATCCAACAACGAGTCGAAATTATTAAAATTTACTACCGAAATTCGGAGTCAGTGGCCTCAACTTTAAGAGCGCTACGTTCAATTTATGGTCGTCATAATTGTCCTGCCAGATCAATAATTGAACGTCTAGTGGTAAAAATTTCAATCCCAAGGCACAGTACAAAATGTTCCCGTGCCAGTGAGATAAAAGAAGACCCAAATCAGTCTCTCACACGTCGTTCTCAAGCGTTGGGCATCTCTGTGACGTCGTTGGGGCGCATTTTGCGAAAAGGTCTTGGCCTACATCCTTACAAGATCAAATTGACGCAAGAACTGAAGCCAACTGACCACCAGAAGCGTCTTCTGTATGTTCGTGAATTGGGCTGAGCAACAACTTGAAAATGATTCGGATTTTCATTGAAAAATCATCTTCAGTGATGAGGCTAATTTCTGGCTAAATGGCTTCGACAATAAGCAAAATATGCGTTATTGGTCAGGCAGCAATCCACACGCACTCCATGAGTCACCATTGCATCCCGAAAAAATTACGGTTTGGTGCGGTTTATGGGCCGTACTTTGTTACTGTGAATGGGAATCGCCACTGCTTAATTGCATTTTTTTGTCTGTAGTCGGGAATTCTTACTCTTTTGCCACATTATTAGGGTGGCTTAAGTCGTCACGAGGAGCTTTATGCGAAATGAAAAATGGAAACCCCCAATATAGCCGATGTATTATAGTATACCTATATGTAGTAGTCGGGGACTGGTTTAAAAATTACAGTCGCGGCATAGTAACGATAATTCAGCATCATACTCAACGTTTTTACTGCCAAATTTTATTCCTTCAAGAGTGCTTAAATTTCAAAGTTGAGAATATTTGTGTTAATTTGTCTTTTTAGTTTACTAAACCTAAAAATAATCATAGGTCTAAACAAAAACTATTTCCATACATTTTTGTAAAAATTTTACACCTTTCAATAGAATACAATTTTGGTTATAAATACTTCATAGCTCAAGTTGGCTTTTAAAAAAAATAATTCTACTCGAAGTTATGTTTTCATTCGTCAACAGCAGTTGGATAAAATATGTCACCAAAAAAATCGTATAACTTTTTAAATAATTATTGTAAATAAAAATGTAAATAATCAAAAGAAGTACAAAACCATAGATTAACGACACAAAAATTAACAACTTGTATGACTTATCGTGTGAAGCAGTTGTGAATTATAAACAAACATAGCGCAATTGATATAAGATAAATAAGATTGCATTGCATTTTTCTGGCTATTTAAATATTCTTAGATTATATTTATGCTAAATTTAACCACTTAAAATGTTTCGGTTTTGATTTTTATTTTTGCGAAATCTTTTATTTAAACAGACGTTTCAATGCTAAGCCAAAAGCAGCACATTTCCCTTTGCTGTGGCAAAATTTTGACACTAGTAGCATTCTGAACTAGTTTGCAACTGGTACAAAAATATCTGATAGCCTTGCATAAGCAGCCAAAGCCATTGTAAATTATTACACTTAACTAGGACAAAACTATTTTTACAAAATTTATTTCAGTTACCAATAACAACAACGGGTAAACGAACTAGACAAGCCGCACACAGCAAGAAGCTCAAGCTAGTAACTACTTACAAACGCACTAGTTATGCACTACATTAAAACTGAAAGCATAGAATCCAGATAGATGAGTTACTTACCGTACTATTACGAAAGTTTTGTCAAGTTGCTTTGTTCGAGTAGTTACAAATTTGTTCCAAACCCACCACAAATGAACTAGTTATGAACCAAACCAGCACGAAACTTGTTTTCAATCCTTTTAGTTTTAACGTAAATGCTGTTTATGTATTTGGTCTCTATTATGTGCCAAGTGTCTAGGAACTAATTTCCATATAATAGGGTTGACTGCAGTTTATTTACTACACACACACACACACACAGCGCTTTTTGTTATTGCTTCAAGTTTATCTAGCAACAAAAATTATGTAAAGCATACTTCTTGGGGCGCAGCTTGCTCAATTGCTCAATCTTGAGAAAAACTTGAGAATAACAAAAAAAAAATACAACACTTTTTATATAAATGTGTATCGCACATTATATAAAAAAAAAAAAACAACAAAAAAATATTCATAAATTTTATGTAAACACACTAGAAGAAATATTGAATACGTTACAAGAGAGTTTCAAATTCGAGAGCGTGGAAGCTTCAACCGTTCACGGCGCCTGCCAAATGCCAACTGAACTTATCAGTCAGTCAACTGAGCCTCGGCATGGCCAAAAGCCGCGCGCCTCGATGTCTGCACAAAGGCGGGGTTGGCAGGGTGTGGTGTGGGGGTGTTGCTACGACCGTACAACTTGTTGGGACCCCAACACACTCGCACACACTCACTAACGCACACGCATACACTCTCATACATGCTCACACACACACACACACACACGAGCATTGTGTTGTTCCTGCTGCTGGGCTGGCTCCCTGCCTGCCTGCACATTTTTCTCTTCCTGCCAACTTCCTTCCGTTGAGTTGCGTGCCCTAAACACTGGGAAAACCAGAAAGTAATGCCAACTTCGGTAAGACAAAGTTGCTCTATACACTAGTGCTATACAGACGACCCAAACTAGACGCTAGAAAAACGAACATGTAAGAGCAAGCACCTTATGTTTTGACTACGCATTGCAAGTGACTAGAAAACAGTGACGTAGATAGGGGAGGATAAACGGGGAGGAAGTCTGGAAAAATTACTCTTATGGCTATATCAAAAAAAAAAAAATACATGAAAGTGTAGAACTTTGGACAGTTAAGTTCCCAATTATGAGTGTTTAACAACCAAAGCAACAGATGGCCCACCCTATATATGATATAGGCGATCAAGTCTGGAAAAATTACATTTATGACTACATCAAAAAACTATACTTAGCTCTTTGGACAGTTCGGTTGCGAACTATGAGTGTTGAACAACCAACCCAACAGATGGCCCACCCTATATTTGTGGATACTTGCAACCTCGGAAAAGCCGCGGGTACGGTTTATTTATCAATTAAATATTATCATTCATTAATTACACAGGTCTACAAATACAGGGGTCATGTGAGTTGTTGGAAAGCTAAGAGTCATTTCCGAAGTAATTTGGTGCGTAGAATCCGAATCCGGCGTCAGAACTGGCCATCACGCAGGATATTTGAGATATTTGAGGTTATGTACCCAAAAAATGGCGTTTTCCTACACTTGAAGTTATGTACAGGGCGCAAAAAAAGCTGAGTCATTTCCAAGTAATTTGGTTCAGAATCCGAATCTGGCGTCAGAACTGGCCCATCACGTCAGGATTTTAAGATATTTGAGGTTATGTTATTTTTTGGGTACATAACCTCAAATATCTCAAAATCCTGACGTGATGGGCCAGTTCTGACGCCGGATTAGATTCTACGCACCAAATTACTTCGAAATAACCCATAGCTTTCCAACAACTCACATGACTCCTGTATTGTAGACCTGTGAAATGCTAATGACGTCAAGGGATATATCTCGTAACTTGCGGAAAATAACTGCTTTGCGTAAAAAAATCTTAGTTGATCTCTTGAACCCTTAAATTAAAGGTAGAGTTGTACTAAATGATGTAATTGGAGAAAAGACGCGCCCTGTACATAACCTCAAATGTAGGAAAAACGCCATTTTTGGTACATACCTCAAATATCTCAAAATCCTGACGTGATGGGTAGTTCTGACGCCGGATTCGGATTCTACGCACCAAATTACTTCGGAAATGACTCTTAGCTTTCCAACAACTAAACCTGTTGACCTGTGTTATTCATCAGTCATAATGAATTCATAATTTGTTATTCATACATCAATATTTATTTATCATTTATGTTATTCATCATTCATCAAATAATATAATCTTATATATAAAATTCCCGTGTCACAATGTTAGTGCCCATACTCCTCGAAACGGCTGGACCGATTCTTATGAAATTTAGACTTTTGCATGAGTTAGAGGTTGTCAATAATTTGTGTGAGTTGGTTCGTGAGAAGGTTTGTGAATATCGTGAATATAGCATAGTAAAAATTGTTCAACACAGGGTATCGGACATTAAGTGCAGACAGAAACGTTGTCGCAAGGGGTTAAAATTTAGTTTCTGTGGAGCTTGAATTTATTAGAGATGCGAGCTCTCTTAAGAATACTTAAGTTCGTTCATACGGCCTTTTAGAGAGTCATGAAAGTGAACTAATCCAAAAATCGAATAATAGATATATATATCTAGATAAACAAACTAGAGAATCTTACGATGTTTATACTCCTTAAGATTATTCAAAAAGTTTGGGCAGGACAACGTCTGCCGGGCCCACTAGTTATGGTTTAAAAATTAATATCGTTCATTTATCAATCATCTTGCACTGTTATTTATTCATCGATCATCATTCATTTTTACATTTTTTTTTATTTTAGCATCAATATATATAGATTATTTATCATCCATTCATCAATCATCATTCATTTTCATCATTCATGATATTTATAAATATATATTTGATATTAACAAAGTTGAATTTAAGCCACAGAAAATATTTTATTTATTAATCATGATCTATTATGGTGTAAACCATTCTTCAATCATAATTTATCAATCATCATTTATTATTATTTTTTATTTAACCAACCTACCATTCATTACTTATAATTCATCAATCATCATTCATTTTCATCATTAATTTTTCATCATTTATGACTTTTAAACATTTATGTTTTTTTGTTGTTAAGAAAATTTAGTTTAAGGCACAAACCATTCTTCGTTTTTCATTCATCAATTGTGATTTATTCATCAATTATCATTAATTTTTCATTTTTGTGGTTCAACCATAAATAATTGTGTATTATTTATCATCAATAATAATGTATTATATAACAAGCATTTATCAATCATCATTAATTTTTCATTATTAATGAAATTAAAGCATTATGATATTTAAAAATCTATATATAAAATTCTCGTGTCACAATGTTATGTTCGTTCTAAGCTTAGGATCTCACGAACGGCTGAACCGATTTGGCTAATTTTGGTCTTGAAATGTTCGTGGAAGTCCAAGGATTGTTTAGGTTGAGAAAATATAACAAAATTGCGACGCAAATACTAAAAAGGACATTGATTTTCCAATACAATTTTTTTTTTAATTTAGGTAGGCATTGTGTACATTGTCAGATTAACTAATATTTTTTAGTTAATAGTTTTTGTCGAAAGGAAACACAAAAATTATAAACAATTCATGTTTTGATTTCTGTGTAAAATACATATGATCAGATCAATATTTGCACATAATGCCGCCAAAAAGACGTAACATTGGGAGACGTTCGCGTAGAACTCAATTGCAATCATCCCGAAGAACAGCTGAAGCTGAGGAACAACGTTTACAAAGGAATGAGTTGAATCGATTAAGAGAAGCAAGATCACATTTTGCTCATACATGCTCGAATGAGAATGAGACGAAATCGGGATTATCAGAATCAATCAGATGAAATCCATGCAGAACAGAATTTAATCCAAAGAACATTCAGGCAAATGCGCAATGCATCCAATCTGCACAGAGCTGCATTCGAATATAACAATACGACCGATTATAGCTCGCGTCAATCTGTTGAAATTGGAACAATGAACAAGGTATGTGACCAGTGCCAAGCACTGAAATTTCCCAATGAAACAGCTGGCCTGCTTATTATCAAAAGCAGTGTATTCGGAGAGGTTCGCTGCTGGATGTATTCGGTAGAATGGCAGAAGAGAGGATTACCTCAGAAAATACTACCGCATGAAATTTATGATGTGATATCGGCGGAAATCCCAGTTCAAACAAATGATCCAGAATTGTTCGAGGTTATCACAAAGAATATGATCCACGGACCATATGGTGTGCTCAACCCAACTTCACCATGCATGATCGACGGCAAATGCTTCAAAAGATATCCAAGGCATTGACTTCGGACACTGTTACGGGCTACGATGGATACCCATTATATCGCCGTAGATCAACAGAAGACAATGGCAGATCAACCACAATCCAAGTGCAAAAACAAGAAATTGAAATTGACAATCGTTGGGTTGTTCCATTTTCGCCATTATTATCAAAAACGTATAAAGCCCACATTAACGTCGAGTATTGCAACTCAGTAAAATCAATAAAATATATCTGTAAATACGTCAATAAGGGAAGCGATATGGCGATTTTGGGTGTGAGAGCCGACAATGTGAATGACGAAATTTCACAATATGAAATGGGATGTTGCATTAGCAGAAACGAGGCAATATGGCGAATTTTCTCATTCCAAATTCACGAACGACAGCAGTTCATCTAGAAAATAATCATAATAATAATAATTATTAATAATAATAATAATTAATAATTTCTAGACGAGCGAGCGGAGCGAGCGTGCCGAAGGCCGGCTAGTATATATATATTATTTTAACAAAGTTGTATTTAAGCCAAAGACAACATTTTATTTATTAATCATGATTCATTAAAGTGTAAACCCTTCGTCAATCATCATTTATCAATTGTTATTTATTTGTCAATCATCATTTATTAATCGATTTTTTATTCAACCAACAAAAAAAGTGTATTATATAAGATCCATTCATCAATCATCATTAATTTTTCATCATTCATGACATACACACATACATTTTTCATTCATCAATTGCCATTTATTCATCAATCATCATTCGTTTTTCATTTTCATCATCCATAAACAGTCACTCGTTTCTATAATATTAATAATTCATTCATCAACCCTCACTCATTCAATCATTAATACATCGCAGATGTAGTTTAAACTTCATCATTATAAACTTTTTAAACAACATTAATTTATCGACCGTTCATCATTCATTCTTCATTTATCGACCGTTCATCATTCATTCTTCATTTATCGACCGTTCATCATTCATTCTTCATTTATTCATCATGCATTCATCGTTAAACCTTAATTTATTCATAAACAGTCTTTCGTTTCTATATAATGCATTCATCAACCATCACTCTTTCAATCATTAATACATCGTAGATGCATTAAACAATTATCATCAGTTTATTATAAACTTTTTAATCAACATTCATTTATCGACCGTACATCTTTCATTCTTCATTTATTTACCATTAAAGTGTCATGTCTTCGTCAACCATTTGTCATACATTTCCCATTCATTTGTCATTTATTCATCATGTGAAATTGTTCAAATCGTAGAAAATTCTTTAATTATATAGATACACTTTTTATTTGCCGCGACTTAAATGGCAGACATCCTACCTTGAACTTGTTATATACCCTCTAAAAGTTGCGCAAATCCAACTTGGCCAACTGTGGCAAGAATAGTCACATGGAGCAGGCTCAAGTTTCCCACAACCAAAGTGCTCTGTGTTTGATTGTGTTCCGAACTTATGTTAATGGACGCCCCCACGTACGTCATTTCGATTGTTGAACGTGACAATGTCTGCAGCTCTACGTGTATGTTCCTGTTCCTGCTCCTTGCTCCTGCTCCTCCGTTTGGTACGTGTCTGGTAAATGCAAAATTGATCAATTTGGTCAAAGACTTGGTTTGTGACCGCAACAGACCATTTGGTTGCACTTGCAACAGTCACAACAAGCTCCAAAATGAAATTTATTCAACAACAACAACTGAAACTCGGCACATGTCGACTAATAAATACCCTAAACTTTTGCAAACTAAAGTTTTCCTCGCACTCTACAATTTGCCTATCACCCTTAGCACCAACGCAGTGCAAGTGGTAGGAAATGGCTGTTTACCAAGCAGTGCAAGTAGTACACGCTACACCGCTATTCTCACCAAACGGTGCAAGCAGTTTTATAACGCCCTGTTGCCAAAATAGGAAGAACAAATGTGAGCAGGCCATTTGGCTAAGTAAGAAAAAATGTTAAACGAGTAATCATTTAAGCAATTATTTATGGGCTACATCAATCTCTTGTTTCGTTCTGACCTTTTGGTAAAATATATTTCTTGCGTAACTTAAAATACGCTTTAAGCCAAAGTACAGAGTATAAAAACAACTACCCTATGTTGGTTGTTAGTTGGCACCTTAATTATGTTACATTGTGTCTGTCATAATGATATGTGGTTAAGTAAAAGAAAATAATAACAGTTTGTGCTTTACGAAACAGCCAACATTGCTACTAAATTGAAATAAACCAAAACTATGGGCCACCTACAAACCCTTTACTATCACCGAAATATGAAACGTTTTGAATTCTACGAATTTATTTGCATGAAAACTGTTACGAGCTAAATTTTCTACTTTGCTGACCTTACATAACGATTTTTTGTGATAAAAGTTTATTTTAGACCACAACTAAATGAAATATTTACGCAACATAAATTGCATTTTACTGTCAATTTTTTGCCAATTAATAAAACATATATAGAGCGTAAAAATAACACAATCTTTGACGTCATCGCTTAGATGCTGCAGCCTCACCCAAACTTTATGCTCCCATATACAGTGTAGAAAGCCAAGTGCATATTGTTCATTGCATAGAGCTTAAATCAAACCAATGGTATTTGGGTTTGGTTAAGCATGTGAGCAAAAGAGGTTCGACACCAGAGTTACCACATAATTCGATTACTGCATCAGAGCCCAATAACGACAGTGCCGGATTGAATATATGGATTACTAAGGCGGCATGCAAGTTATGTGATATGTTATGGCCTGCAATTTATTTAGTATTGTACGTGTAAACATTAAAAACCATGAACTTCAAATTAGCTTATCAAGCTAATACCCAAAAGTCTCGCCACAACTTGTGCTACACAGCATAAACAAGATAAGCGGAATTCTTCTCGATAGCCTAAACAAATGAGGGGCAAAACTTAGATTGTCAATATTGCATACGCAACGCTTATCGTGAGAACTGCAAGTTTGCAGTTTTATGACGGTTGCCGAGGTTTCTTTCAGGGTAAAGTAACATAGAATAATCAGTCTTAGTTTGATTTGAGAGTTAAGGTACACAAGTTTTTTAACTACCGTTCTTTAGGTAAAAGTGTAAACATCTTGAAAAATAATTTAAATACTCTGCAGCACATCGAGAAGTCATATTTAAGTGCAATCAGAACTTTTTAACTTATAGACTTTTAAAATTTATTTTGAGATGGTTAAGGAACCGTAATTAAAAGTTTGAACATGATTTTAGACTTGTTGCAATCTTATTCTTATTTTGAATATTCCTATTTCTATGATTTTTTGATCTCAAACACAAATCGTGCCTAAAACGATACACTGAAATTTTTTTTTGACGCAGTTACATTTTTTATCCCTCCGAGTAACACTAACGAATTTTTGTATCCAAGCTACTTTATGAAATGGTGGATCAATTTTTATGAAACTCCACGCAGCTGGAGTTATCTTTATTTATAACATTTTAAAAAGCTCTTATCAATAATTTAATAATATTTTCAATCCAATTAAATATTTGAATATCAATTATCATCAGCCTTAAGCAATGAAATTCTCATGTAATTCTCAAAATAAATGCAGAAGGACTATTGACACTTTTTTCAATGTAAGTTTATTTTATATCATTTTACAAAATCATGCTGACTTACCTTCATAACCTATTGTATTGTATTTTATATAAAGCTATATATTATTTTATTTAATTATCATTTTCTCTTAAAGCAAAATATTATTTAACAAGTCGACAATATACACTTTACACTCTACGAATTACCAATTTGGCTACAGGGCATCACAACAATAAAAAAAACTGATTTAACACACTTACAAAAAAAACACACACACAAATGCAAAACTAGTTGTTTTTAATTCAACACACAATAGACCAAAACAAACGTTTCTTTGTGTGCGTGAGCAGCGCAGTAAGCAAAGGCGCACGTGAGAGTAAGAACCGTAATCAAGCAAAAACGCGTGAGAAATTTGATGAGCCGACTGCGCTGTGGCAACCATGGTATAATAAGTAAAGGTAAAGTACTCCGAACCTACCGAAATCTTATTTTTTGTGTGGACAAAAAAGCGAGAAAGCGAAAAAAAAAACCACCCTCGTTGCTGTTATCGTGCATAAGCAAACACACATCCATATGCACATATGCATACAAAATTATTTTTTGTTGCTAATGCTTGCAATATACGCTGCACAAAATAACTGCATATGCTTAAAAACAATGCGCAGACACAACCTTCCTCATGAACATTCGCAACGAAAATGAAATTAAGAATTGTCGTGCGAGTGAAATTTCAGAGTACTTTACCTTTACTTATTATACCATGTGGCAGACTTAGCTGCATTAGCCACGCGAGTTATGCAAATTGAGAGACTGACTGATTGCTGTAAAAGGCACACTCCTTACACTTATTAACTGCACTGCTTTTAAGAAAAAAAAACATTAAAGAGCGCAAAGGGATCAATTTTGGCTCTCTGCACAGGCACACACACACGCTTACACTCAATGCACTCAAAAAAAATAGCAACAAAAAATACAAAGCTTGCATACATTAGCGTGCACTCTTTCACACCCACGCTCATTATAAGCATTTTTAATTTGCCTTCCTTTTCACACTTTTCACTGTCGCCTTTAATGCGCACTTGATTAATTTACTTTATTTAATTATTTTAAACAATGCCATGTATAAGCCAATTATTGCTAATTATTTCATTAACTATGTTAAAACATTTTAACACATTTTTTGGCACGCGTTAACTTATTAATTTCGCGCGTGACCGACGGTGTCAAAGGCTCGCTTTACTTATTTGTATTCTCTTTAATGCGCACTTTATTAATTTACTTTATTTAATTATTTTAAACAATGGCATTTGTAAGCTTATTATTGCCAAGTATTGCTAATTATTTAATTTACTATGTTAAAACATTGTAACACTTTTTTTAGCACGCGTAAACTTATTAATTTTCAATTTAACTGCAGCGCGTGACCGACGGTGTCAAAAAGGCTCGATTAACTGATTTTTATTCTCTTTTGTTTTACTTTTGTTTATTCAGCAAGCATGATCCTGCATTAGTACAACAAAGCTACATACATACATACATGCATACAAGTGTCAGTGTGCATGTATTAGTTTGAGTGAAAATTTTGCATTTTTGCTTTTTACTCTCACAAAATTAAAGCGCTCCAGCTGGCAGGTTCACAGTAAAATGCCGTAGCTTTGTTGTTGTTTAGTTGGCCACAAAATAAGATCGCGCTGCACAAAGAACGTAATAGAAGCAGGCGCGGGGTGGCGAAAAGTCTTACTTATATTGGTTAAGGCATAGAGGGGGGAGCAAAGTATTATACACTTGACCTCAGCAGAGTGAGAGAAACAGAATATGCTTGAGTGAAAAATATGAGAGAGTTGCAAGAACAACAATGTCAAGTAGCATCACGTCACAGTTACTGTATTTAAATCGTTCTCTATTTCTTTTTGTGCTGCTTTCTCAGCACAAAGGAATTACCTTGGATTTTGTCTTATTTGCACTGCTTGTTGACAGAGTAAAGGTGAAAAATAATAGAAAAACAGATGTTTCTGTATTTATAGCTGAATTTATATAAAATATTAAATATAATTTAAAGGCACAAAATTATAGCAATTTAACGTATTGCAACTTTATTTATTAATAGCCTTTATATTAAATAATGCACTGCTTTAAACAGAAATAGATCTTTATATTATATATAAAGGGCTTTTCAATAAGAGCGCTACAAAAGTTTTTTTAAATAAAACAAAAACAGTTTTGGATATCAATAAAACTCTTTATTCCTGTGAAAGTACATTCGATGCCATTATGTATTGAACTCGATTTCTTTTGCATGGCCACCACGGGTACGCCTTCAGAAGTCCAGACGCTGAACCCAATTTTCGACGGTTCTCAAATCGACCGATACTGCTGCACGTTCGATATTCGTACGAAGTTCATCAATCGTCGCTGGCTTGTTGGCATAGACCATAGACTTGACGTAGCCCCACAGGAAATAGTCTAACAGCGTCAAATCGCACGACAGAGGCGGCAAATTGACTGGGCCATTTCGTGAGATAACACGTTTACCAAACTTGGTTTTCAACAAATCGATTATGACATTCGCTGTGTCCTGTTGAAACCACATATTGTCCAAGTCCATATCATCCAATTCGGGCCAAAAATGTTCGCTTATCATTGAGAGGTAGCGCTTCTTATGTGTCGGTCTTGATCATCACGGAAGAAGTACGGCCCAATGACGCCGCCGGCCCATAAACCGCACCAAACCGTAATGTTTTCGGGATGCAATTGTGACTCGTGGAGTGCTGCCTGACCAATAACGCATATTTTGCTGATTGACGAAGCCATTCAGCCAGAAATGAGCCTCATCGCAGAAGATGATTTTTCGATTAAAATCCGGATCATTTTCAAGTTGTTGCTCAGCCCAATTCACGAACATACGGAATACACTTCTGGTGGTCAAGCCGCTTCAGTTCTTGCGTAAATTTGATCTTGGAGGGATGTAGGCCAAGAGCTTTTCGCAAAATTCGCCACAATGACGTCACAGAGATGCCCAACGCTTGAGAACGACGTGTGAGAGACTGATTTGGGTCTTCCTCAATTGATGCGCTAGCTCGACACTACCGGCACTTTTTTGTCTCACTGGCACGGGAACATTTTGTACTATGCCTGAGGATTCAAATTTTTACCACTAGACGCTCAATTATTGATCTGGCAGGACAATTATGATGACCATAAATTGGACGTAGCGCTCTTAAAGTTGAGGCCACTGACTCCGAATTTCGGTAGTAAATTTTAATAATTTCTACTCGTTGTTGGATCATGATCTTTCCATGATGAAATAATAAACATTACTGAAGAGAAATGTCAAGAGAGCGGAAAAAAATATGGCGTCGTTTGCTGTCCCTATCGTTCTACTTTTGTAGCGTTCCTATTGAAAAACCCGATATTAAATAATGCACTGATCTAAAAATCGATGTTTCTATATATGTATATACTAGTGGGCCTTCCCAATCTTTTTGAATAATCTTAAAGTGTATAAACATTGTAAGATTCTCTAGTTAGCTTGAAAATTTAAGATACAAATTTGTTATATTTAAATATTGACGGATGATACAAGATCTATTAAAAAAAACTTCAAAATCCTTTTTACTAGTAGCTGCAGTGTGTGTATCTTCCCATTTATAGATCCGCTCCTGTTAGCAAAGCCATTCTCAAGCAGTGCAGCCACTCTCTGAGTATGTGTATGTGTGTGTGTGTTAGTGTGGGTGAGTGTTTTTCCATGCATTAACTGTCTATGTATATATGTTTGTGTGCATGTGTGTGTGTGTGTATGTGTGCTGGTGTGCAAGGAGCAATGTTTCGTTTATTGGGTCGTCACTTGGCTTGTCCAGGACATTCCGTTCATGCCGGAATGCCAACAGCCCGGTCATTTTATTTATAACACATTTTTGCCCCCCGAAGACTGCACTTTAAACTGTCACAGACACACTCACACTAGTGTTTATTTGTGTGTGTGTGTTGGTGTGTGTGTGTGTTTGCACAGAGACGTACTCATCCAAAAATTTTAGGGGATGCCCAAATATAATATTATGCAGAGTGTATTTTCTGACTCTATGTTTTTTGGGGAAAGTTGCAATTACAAGATATTTTGCCATATTTTTGGTCAGGTTCCAACTCAAACCCCCCTCGTATCCGTTCCGGCTCTGTTTGTGGTTGTGTCTTCTTTCTGTGCAATTGACGCCTGTTCAAGTGTCACTTTATGTAGTGCAGTGAAATTATGTAATGGGCCTGATGTAAGCTAAACGGAAAGTCCAACATACTCAACAGAAGCAACCAACAAAATGGGACGTACTTCTGATCCATTTAAAAATGTCTGCTTATGAGGGACTTTGATGGGTACATTTGGAGGTTACTGATTGATTGGCTTTTAAGAAGTTACGAAAAACTGTTGCATAATTGGTATGATTAAATAATATCTAGTGAAGGCACTTAGTACAGTAAAAACAAAGAGTTTCAGCTGGAAAACAATACTTACCTTGTTCTAAACCTAAAGCTGAGTTTTTTGGTACGCTTTTAAAACTTGAGTCACGATAAAATTGTCTTTCAGAAAAGATTTACATCTAAGTTGTAGCTTTGTTACATCAATGCCTGTTTAAATTTAAACATGGGAAATCGTGTAGGTAGGTCTTTTAAAAAATGTTATCCATATAGTTTGTTAAAGTATAAAAAATTATCTACAAAATGAGTCCTCCATCACTTTCCTACGACTAATAGTTTTCCAGCTATCGAAAAATGAACTCACTCGCAAACGTCAATTTTTATCATGTTTATAAACAAAATACAGCTACAATAGTGGGCAAAAGTATTTTGACATAATTAAAAAAAAATTGATTGTGTATATTAAGTTTGTGCAAGCCGAAAATGTATGTAACATATATAAGGAGTCGTCGGAGACACCCCAAAGTTACCTAAAATATGATAAGGGGGTCTAGAGAAGTCGATATGCCCATGTCCGTCTGTCCGTCCGATTGAACGCCTAGATCTCAGAGATGGTAAGAGCTAGAGTAACCAAACTTTCACATTAGATCCCATATTATTCCATAGGAGACAAGTTTTGTTTTATTTTTTTGATATCGGGGTTAAATTATTTAACTCCCGTAGGAGTGTTTCAGACGAAATCGAAAAAAAAATAAACATTTTAGATGAATAATTCGTTTGTTTAGATATCGTGTGAAGATATCGCAGCCAAATTCGAAAGTTTTTAATAGTCCCCAAGCACTATGCGAAGTTTGATTAAAATCGTTTGACTATATCATATAGCTCCCATAGAACCGATCGGCCAAAATAACTATTTTTATACAAAATTCGCTATATTTCGTTTTTTAATAAAAATTGGGCATTCAGAGGTTTTTAGAGTACCCAAGCATTGTACCAAATTTAAACAAATGCGATTGACTATATCATATAGCTCCCACAGGACCGATCTTTCAAAAAATCGATTTTTGAACAAAATTTGTTGTGTTTCGTTTGTTTGTGAAGATATTGGAATTAAAATTGGCACTTGTAAGTTTTTTATTGGTTTTAAGTATTGTACCATTTATTAAAATCGGAAGACTATATCATATAGCTCGCATAGGACGAATAGGTCCAAAAACAACGGTTTTTATACAAAATTCGTTTTGTTTCGTCTGTTTGTAAAGATATTTGAACTAAATTTGGCATTCAAATCTTTTTTAAGGTATTAAAGCACTGTGTCAAATATGATCGAAATTGGTTGACTATATCATATAGCTCCAATAGGAACGATCAGTCAAAAACAAAATAGTTTAATAGATTAAGGAAAAAAGCTTTAACTTCAGATTTAAAAAAATGTATAATAAAAGGTAAACCCTCCTTTGACGTCAGAGATCTTTTGCAAAAGTTCAGTAATTGATTTTGTCATTTTTCCTGTACTTCCTGTAAATTATCCCTCCAACGCCTTTTTGTCTTCAACAATTTTAGTTTCTCGCGATATTGATCAATTTAGGCATTGTTTTTTTGATTTATTAGGTTAATGTCAATTATACTTTTCTATTTTGTTAAGATCCAAGCTTAAAGGTAGCCAATTATTTGTATTGACTTCTTTGATCAAATGGGCATTGTGGCATAAGGCATTATCCTGTACCATAAAAAAGGATTTTCCAATGACTCTGCGACCAAAAGTAGAAGGATGTGTAAATATTTGTGTTAATTCATTGTGCTATGAGTTGGTACTAAATTATCCAAGTAAAAGATAATGAGCATTAACCATGAGTTAAACTTAGCCTTATAAAGCATCGGTTTTACCCAACCATTCTTTAATTACCTTCAATAAACTTAATTTTTTTCGCTCTAGGATATTCAAAAGAGCTTTTTTTACCCATAAATTGTCTTCGCAAAACTATCTTGCATTGTTTTTATATTATTTAGTAAATGGTAAAATTTTAAATCTATTTTTTGATCAAATTTAAGGTTTCTACAAGCTACAAAGTTAGTAAAACTGGGAACCTTTACGTGTCTTCTAACTTTTGTTATACTTGCTAATGTTTAAGGCTGTTTTTTTTTATTTAATTCATAAAGCTTTTGGTGTAATTCAGCCATTTTTCTTAAATTATCTTAGTTTAATGCCGCTCTCTATAAAGTCCTTTTGCGTATTCTGCCCGAACTAGCTGTATTATTTATGGAATAAGTTTTATTTTTGTTAGTAAATGGTTTATCTAGGCATTTTGCTAAGTATAATATGGTATTCCGCAGGAGAACCGGCATTGTATTTTGTGACTATTGACCGAATTCAGTTTTTTGCCGATTATAAAAAGCCAAAGGGCAAGAAAATGGTTCATTACCTTTAAAAATAAATAAAAACAACTTTAAAAGTTGCCACACCCTGTTTTTAGCTTACGCTAATCAAAGAAATTGCATTTGATCGCAATGTCAAAATACTTTTGTTCACCCAAAAAATCATAATCTCTTATTAAAAATAAAATATGAAAAAAATTCAAATCATTATTAGTACAATTTTTGCTCACTTAAAGCTAATAATAGATGCTCTCTCAAACGTAAAATAGATTTCGTTACTTTTTTCAGTTTTAAGATATAAGCTGTATTACATTTCGCTCAGCATTGTCAAAATACTTTTGTTCACTATTGTATAAAATGCAGCTAAGCGAACAGCAAGCAACAAAGCAGAGCACTGCTTGCTTGCTCAACTGCTTGCTTTTCTGGCGCGTACGTAGGCGGCAGCGTAGTAGAAAAGTGCCTGCTCGAAATCTGTTAATTGCAGAAAAATTATATAGAACTCATTTTGTAGATAATTTAAATTACTTTAAAAAAATTTAACTGTTTCGGGTTTATATGCAAATTATTCCAAAAAAAACAACAACAAACACGATTTCCCACATTGTGCTTGAACTAACAGAACTGCAACATTGATTAAAATGTTATTTAACAGATCAATTTATTTGCAACAATATCGAAATGCAAAAAGCGTAGCTGCTACTATATTGTCTGCTGGCGCTGCCACGCCCCCACGCCCACAAAGAAGAAAACTTTGTTTTAGACTTGACACAAGTTCAGAAAACGTTAGAAACGTTGTGGTTTAAAAAGGAGCTTTAATGACTAATTAAAATAGTTTTGTTATCGAACTTATCGAAAATCGATCAACGCAATTTGACACAACTGTGCGTACCGGATGCAAAATTTTCAATTTGACAGCTACTTTGTGCTGGTGTGGGTTTTTCTGTAAGCGCGTTTGGCATATGCATAAAAATTTTTGATGTTGTCTGAAAGGAAAAACCAACGCAAGATGGATAAATCTAAAATACATCAAATTCAGATAATTGAGAGCACTTTGCCGGAAGAAGGAGCAGCGGCAAGTGGAGCAGCAGAAGAAGCAAGTGAAGCAGCAGCAGCAGCAAGCAACGTGCTTTTCGACGCCTCTTCGGCGTCAGCAGCCGATACTAAATTGGAATTTTTCAGGACTTTCGAGGAAGATGCTGCTTTCTACCGCCTGCTAAGTCATTGTCCACCCATTTATCTCGAACGCAACATGCCTAGCACTGGGATCAGGCGCGGAACGCAGCGTCGCGCCAATTTTCGCGTGGACGACATGTTGCAGACCAAACTTCAGTCGTTGAACTACATGAATGTGTCGCTTCTTTGCCTGCAGCAAACACCAAGTGACGCTGCCAATGATAATCTAAGCCCGGATTCGCCGTTTTGGGTGCCCGAAGGTGGCAAAGTTTGTCTGCAAATTGCCATTTTTAAAAATAGCTTCATGCTCATGGAAAACCGCTTGCAAGTTGTCTTTAATCCGCAGCAGCAAATGGAAACTTATCCCACCTTTAGCTTTCCAATAAGCGATCTGGCCATCCAAGGCGATAAGTCCACCGCCTACAAGTTGGCCTTCCGCTGGCTGACCAATGTGAACATTAATTTTGGCTGTCACACCGTGCTCAATGACCAGCCTACAGGATTTCTTGAGGATGGCATGTACGAGGCCATGCTGCTGCCCTTGGCTGACTGCAGCAACAATAATAACATACAGGATGCTCCGCAAAATATAGTACTAAAATTTTACTTGACGCGTTCCAAGTTGCCGCTGCCCGAAGTTCTGAACGTAAGCGTGCTGCAGTCATTTGTTAACAATGAACCCCACATGGCGGAGAGCGACGACAAGGATGAGGTTGAAATTACCTACACCTTTATCATGAAGGGGATGGAGCAGCCTCCGGTAATAGAAGTGACCAAGCAAATGATCTGTATCTGGTGTGCTCGTAATTTTACCAATATCCAAACGTTGCTTGAACATCTGCGTCATTTGCACTTACGTTTCCATTTTGAGTTGGCCGATAATACGGATAATGGCTTTAACATCGAGGTGACCAGTTACGAGAATTGCGAGATTGAAACTCCATGGGACACCATGGGTCTATTGGTTTATCGCCAACGCCCGCCAAAGATACAAAAGACCCCAGCAAAAGTAGACCCCGACGATGCAGACGAAAATGTTGAGTGTTATGACACTCCGCCGCATTTGAGATCAGATTGGATGGGCGAAACACCTTAAACACTTTGTCAAGGCATCATTGGCAAGGACAGTAAGTAAATTCCTATTCCAAAGACTGCAACAATTATTGAAATCTTATATCTCGTAGCTTCAACATTGGGCGCCAGGCACAACCAAAACAAACTTATCCAGTTTAATTAAATAAGAAACTTTTTCTTTTATTGTTCAATTTATATTTTATATAAAATATGCGTCAGAAAAAATGTTCACCTTAAACAAATATGTACTATCCAACTCTGGACGCATACCTATCTGGCTTTAAAGATGATGTAATTAAATTATAATCATTTAATAAACTGCATTTGGCAGAAATTAAAAAAAAAAAACTGCATTAACTACACAATGTATGTTTTCCATTTTTCCCATAAAATCCCTCAGCTACTCTCCCAATAGGTACATATTCTGATGTCGCTGTACCTGAAATAGTTGATCCAATGTCAAAAGCTGTTCGAGTTCCCAAGGGAGTAACCTGGCAAGTAACTATAAAAACTTCTGCCGTTGATGGTAATATATCAAATTCAGCTTCGCTCAAATAAAATGGTACAAAATCAACCGGAATTAAACCCAATGGTGGTGTACTTATTTGATCCATCGAATCAGATGTTTGAATATTTTCAGTACTATAATCATAAGAAATTAGAATTCTTGATTTTGAACATTTGCATATAATTGTTGGAACATGCAGTACTTGGTCTTATCCATGTGACACTGTTAGTAGTGGAATCTCCTGCGGTTGTTGCACCCGACCTCGCGCCCGTAGTCGAGGCACGACCTGAACCACTTTGTTGATGAATATTTTCTTGCATATCAACATCCATATTAGCAGAAGAATTACGATGAATTTTTGGATCAGGCTGACTATCCGTATCTGTTCCACTATCTCTTCTTGGTCGTTGGAGGCGGGTCGTAATTGAGTAGGTTGTTCTCTAATAGAATTATTGGCATTGAAATTACTTTGTAATCTCTCGTAATATTCACCAACTGGATTGTACGATCTGTATATTTCTTTGGCTATTAATGCCTTTTTTTTTAAATTGAAATATCAAGGGATCTGATATGACGTCACCTGTTCATGTCTGAACATTCTTCCCGGGGCAAAAGTGACATCCAGTAGTGTGAACTTAATGGGAACAGCGCTGCTAACCAACCTTATCATCGTAATCGTAATCGTTGTTGTGGGTTAGTCAAAGGCCTATATGCACTGCGACCAGTTTGATCTATTGTACAACCCTTTTTATGTAGAGGTTCATTATGTCAAGGAAACTGACTAGCTCCTTTACAGGGAGCTTTTGAAGGGGTTCATCTTCTAGTAGGTATGCAGCGCCTCACAGTTTGTGATCAGGTGTTCCAGTGACTCCTACCCATCACAGCTTTTGAAGGTCTTCATCTTCTATTAGGTATGCATCTAGGATTTCTTCTTCTGCGTCTTAGCGCCTCACAGTTTGTGATCAGGTGTTCCATTGACACTTCCTCATCACAGCAAAATCTACATGTGTTCGAATCCGATATACCTATTCTGTGTAGGTGTTTGTTGCAGGCGTAGTAGCCAGTCAGTGGTCCAGAGAGTGTCTTCAGACTTTTAGAGTGAGCGTAATGTTCGCGCTTTTGGCGCTAAAGTTCAGGAATTTTTGGAATGATTGACGCAGTCAAGGCCACTCTTGTATTCTGTGACTTTTTGTATTTTTGTTGAAGCCAAAACAGGGAGATGCGCCTATAAATGGCTTTTCCGCCGCCTTTTTGGCGTAAAGGTCCACCTTTTTATTATCTTCATAGCCGGGCGCACCCATATCAAGGAGACTTGTTTGTGGGTGCCCAATTGGTTGCACTCTATAAGGACTTTGGAAGTAAATGTGCAGCTCTTTAGTGTTTTGAGGACCGAATGACTATCTGAGTGTAATTTGATCTTAGCTCTCTTGAGTTCTCTTTTAGATACATATAAGCTCCACTGTTTCCATTATTGCGAATAGTTCCGCTTGGAAAATTGTGATGTCATTGCTTAAGGTAATTGATTTGTGTGTTCTGGGGCCCACTATTACTGCTCCTAGCCCTTAAAGCATTTTTGATCCATCTGTATAACATTTTTGTGAGTCGTCATGTAACCAGATTGGGTGAGCATTTCATTCCTCTCTTGATCGAAAAATTACTTTGTTTCTCTTGGTAAAGTTGAGTACTTGTAAGGAATTCTAGATGACCAGTGATTTTTCTTTTAAGTGAATTGATAGTTAGATTGCAGCCTCTTCCTGTATTGCACTTTATTATAGATCTTTGCCGTTGGATCCGCTGCCATCAAGATTGTAGCATGGTATTTTCGTTCTCCAGGGGCGGCGGGCGCGTTGCTTGTCCGCAGCATATATGCTGCCGCGTACTGGTACTCCCAAAGGTCCTCTAACGTTTCCAGCTTCGTGGCCACATCGAGCTCAACAGCTTCCGCATCGCCAACAGAGCGAGATACTTTTTTGGTAATTATTCTTTGCCATTGCGCACTGATGCACGAAAAGATCTTCATCATTGTCATTGCGTTTGATGAATCCATAACCATTTTTTACATTGGACCACTTGTCGGTTCCAGAGACTTTTGTCGTCATTGGTGCTTCGTGTTTATGCATGAACAGTACCTTAAACCATCCGCTTCTGACTACATACCGATGATTGGGACTCTTTGAAGGGATATCATTCTCAATATGAAGGTTCATTGCCGGAGATTTTTATATATACCTCTACGCTGAAAGAAAACAATCTGAGCAAACGGTTGTGTGGATAATGTCTTCGATTAGAATATATATATATAGCTCAGCAAGTTCTTAACCAACTTGATAGCATTCTTATAAAGGGTTTACCAATAGGCATGATAGCTTATGATGGTCAATATGGTCATCATTCTGGTACTTCTGAGCTCACCACAATTAAAAAGTTGGATAGTGAATTTGCTTTGCATAATAGTCATCATTCATAGCACTACAACCCTAGATGGGTCAAAGCCTTTTTCCCGATGTCACTCCATATCAGTGGATACATCGCTTGGATTTCGTAGTTTTGGACATTCATTTTACCCAGATCTGCTTGCACCGCATCCAGCCAACGGTTTTTTGGTCGCCCTCTTGTTCGCGTTCCATATTGTCGCCATTTCAGGACTAACTTTAGTGTGGAGCGGTCATCTATGCGCGGTTCCTGCCCGATCCATCGTAGACGCTGGGACTTGATAAAGCGCACGATCGTCTCATTGCGTGTTAATTCTTCGAGCTCTGAGCTATAGCGCATTCTATAGATGTTGCCATCTATCACCGGTCCGTACATGCTCCGTAGAATCATTCTCACCCAAACCTCGCCTCCGTATGCTCGGGTCGAACGAGCGTTTTATAGATCTGGAAAGATGATTTTGCCAAGCCAGTTGTTCGGTATCATTTCTTTGTCCCATAGCTCTATAACGAGAGTGGGCAGGAGCTCAACAGTAATAGAGAGTCCTCACCACTCGCTTTGTTATTTTTAAGCTTGGTGAGGGAATCTCATAATCCGCAACGTGGTGTCACAGCGCAAGGGTTATGGCTATTAACATAATATTGAAGTAATTTTGCCACCGATGGAGGATGTCCACCTCCGACTCGAACCACTCGTTTTTGTATCTTGCCAACCACGCTTCTCGCAGCATCGGTGAAAGACTTCGAGACAAGACCACCAGACCCGAGTAGGCCTCCAACGATATTGTGACGACTCGGCGTCGTGGCGTGTTTTGCGCTTGAATCTTGGCTTACATCCATACAAGATGCTTATGGCACAAGAACTAAAGTCAAATGAGCATCATTGACATCACAAGTTCAATGATGGAGCCCTGGGAAAATCATCTACTCCGATTTAAGTGATTCGTGAATCTCCATTACATCCCGCAAATATCATAGCGGGATTATCGAACGCTTCCTTGTGTTGTTTAACGATTTTTTACAGAAATTTGTTGATGTGGAGGTTAACGCCATTTACTTCCCACACGAGCCAAATAGGACGTTGCTGGGAATGAAATAGCTGACAGGCAGCAAAGGAAGTTGCTATATCAAGGTAACCGCCTCTTGAGGATTTTAAGATCCCATTAAGGACGATTTACCACAGAGCAGAAGAAGACGCTGTAAACAGTTTCAACAGAAGGTGGTCAGTAACGGACTAGCCCAGTATATTCTGTAATTCCCAAGACTATGGACTCTTAGTGGGCATAATTACTAATCATTGCCTGACCGCAGCTCAAGCTAGGCATTCCAACAGCAATGAATGCTGCAAGTGTAGGCAGACAGAGACCAAAGAGACTTTGGAGCACCTCAACTGCTGCTGGCCCGCCTTATGCGCATCAAGACTTAAATATCTAGGAAAATCTTGGCTTACCTCACTGAAAGAGGGACCCGACAAGGCACCTCAATAGCCATAAGCTTACGGAGTGCTCCTGGGGTCAGCACCAGAGACAAGTCTCCGATGGTATTCTGTTTTGTAAGGCGGATAGCTTACATCGTCAATCAACGGCAATCTTTGTGTAATTTGTAGCGTCTGCTCGCCTGGTCAGGTGCGGCTGCAAGCGGGCGTCTGTCTCGGATCGAACGGCTCGCTCTACAAACGTGTTATGTGTATCGTCCTTGGCCTCATCACCCATCGACTTTTGCACCAATCGATGTTCAAGCATGGAGAGAAAGGTTATCGTCATCATCCAAAGGGAGGCCTTATGATCCACTGGGAGTCGAGGATGACAGAAGAAGAAGCAAACGCGCAAACTGGACGAGTAACGTGCATTGTACACCAGCCGCATCCTCCGTTACCACTAAGGACTATGCAGTCTATGTGCGACTCCCCCCAGGGGTCAATTAAGCTAAATGGACTTTACAATTTTCTGCCAAGACTATTCGGTGTAACGCCATTGGACTACTTTTTGTGGAGGCATGTTAAAAATTTAAACCAACCACCCCCAAGACTTTAGATGAATTGGAGACCAACATGCGAGCCACCATTGTAGCCATTCCAGCAGCGAAATGTTGCAGCGCGTCATCGGCAATCGGTCTGACCGGACCAAGCAGTGCAAGAGGAGCCTAGCTCGTCATTGGACTACTTTTTGTGGAGGCATGTTAGAGGTTTAAGCCAAGCACCCCCCAGACTCTAGATGAATTGAAGGCCAACATGCGAGACACCATTGCAGCCATTCCATCGGTCTAACCGGACCAAGCAGTGCAAGACGAATAAAAACAATACACAACATTTTCTTCTTTCTTGCAATTTGTTTTTTTATTTAAAAAAATTATTGCGAGTTTTAATAGAATAATATTAATAGTAGGTAATATTTAAAAACATTTTTACTTGACTACGCCTTGCATAACTAGTATATTAAAATATGTATTTATATGCAATTTAAAGGAAAAGCTCTTTAAAATTACTCTAAATAAATTGGTAAGTTAAAAAAATAAATAAACTAAAAATTAAAAAATGGAAAACCATAAGAAATCGTGCGGCAAGGCCGCAACAAAATACGTTCCACCATCTTTCACAAACCTTGCACTAAAATTTGCTCTAAACTCTAAAAAGCAATGAGTTTTTTTTTGTTGTAGATTAAAATAAATTATTTTAAATATTTTGTGAAAGATGACGCGCTTATGCAACGAAGAACGCAAATTGAGGTCGGTCTAGCTGCATGGGCAACAAAAAACCTTTTCTCAAAACTAATAATTCAGTTCGTTTCAGAACTGCTTTATTGGTTAGGTTGAACTGCTTGGGAGCAATTTTTTGCTGCGCATGGAACTAGAGACGCTTTAACAATAGTTTAGTTAAGATTGCTGAATTTATAAATAAAGAGAGAAACGAATGAAATTCACCTCGGATCTCATGCTAATTACAAATAACATGAGTGCATTGCTTGCTGGGATTGGATTGGGTTGTTTGTAGGTTGGTTGTTTGGTTCGCTCGTTCGTTCTTTCGTTGATTTAAAGCACGACGCAGAAGAACCAGAAGCAGAACTAACTTGTGACATCTCTTGAGTTTGTCTCTCATCTGTCGTGAAGAAAAATATCTGTGCTTAGAAGTTACCTGGTTCTACTTCATTGCAGTTGCAAGATGCTCTTGAAAATAAAGCTGGGCGCGTCCGCCACATGGGGGATGAGAAGATCTTTTAAATGCTGCAAGTTTAGGAGAGAAAGAAAAAAAAAGCAGAGTTTTATTTAATTATATTTTGAGAATTTTAGAAGCCAATGCCACGGCAGCGGGCATCTTAAATTTGCTGAGAATTTGAGAAATTATTGTAAAGGTTACGTTATGCATATGTATTAGGGTATTATATATTTATTATATAGTACTTGTGTGTGTGGACGTTTAAACAAAAAAAAACAAAGAAAATAGTTATATAAAAAAAACTAAATATGTTAAAAACTTGAACAAACTTTATTTGTAAGCAATATGGTTCCAAACATGAGCCGAGCTGAAAGCTCATATGAACAAGTTTGTGCGCAGCTGGCTTTGGACTTAAGCGCTAACATCCGTGTGGAATCTTCAGAGAATCTATTTTCTATCCCAAAGTTTTGTTTTTTTCAACTTAAAACTTGAACAAACTTTATTTGTAAGCAAAATGGTTCCAAACGTGAGCCGAGCTGATGGCTCATATGAACCATTTTGTGCGCAGCTGGCTTTGGACTTAAGCGCTAACATCCGTGTGGAATCTTCAGAGAATCTATTTTCTATCCCAAAGTTTTGTTTTTTTCAACTTATAACTTGAACAAACTTTATTTGTAAGCAAAATGGTTCCAAACATGAGCCGAGCTGAAAGCTCATATGAACCAGTTTGTGCGCAGCTGGCTTTGGACTTAAGCGCTAACATCGGTGTGGAATCTTCAGAAAATCGAGAGAAATTATATCGCAGTGATTTTGAAAAACAAATTTTTTCGTTTAAAACTTTAAACGCGTTTAGCTCGAAAGCACTTCGAATGTCTTCAAAAATAAATCAGTCAAATTTTATACGTTTGATTTGAAATTTTGGGCACAATCTAGGATTTTGTCAATATAATGAAACATTTATTTTTTTTTTAAATTCATATTTTTGAAAAACCCTACGTGGAAAAAATTTCTTTGTTTCAGTAAAATGGTGACGTCACAAAGCTGCAGCCGTGAAGGCTAAGTCAAATACGAGAGCCTGTAGAGATACGGGCGCCATTTTTATACCCTGTACCGTATACCTAAAATATGATTAGGGTGACTAGAGAAGTCGATATACCCATGTCCGTCTGTCCGTTTGAACGCCTAGATCTCAGAGATGGTAAGAGGTAGAGCAACCAAACTTTCACATTAGATCCCATATTATTCCATAGGAGACAAGTTTATTTTTTTGATATCGGGGTTAAATTATATAGCTCCCATAGAGGTGGTTCAGACGACCTCGAAAAGAAAAAAAAGTTTTAGATGATTCGTTTGTTTTTGAAGATATCGTAACCAAATTCGGCATTCGAAAGTTTTTTATAGCACTGCACCAAATTTGATCAAAATCGGTTGACAATATCATAAAGCTCCCATAGGAACGCTCGGCTAAAAAAACGTTTTTTATACAAAATTCGCTATATTTAATTTTTGAATAAAGATATCGTAACCATATTTAACATTCAGAAGTTTTTTAGAGTACCCAAGTATTGTACCAAATTTGAACAAATTTGATTGGCTAGGAGTAATCGCAGGAGTAGTTGCAAGATTAGTCGTTGGAGTAGTCGTTGGAGTAGTCGTAAGAGTAGGCATAAGATTATGCGCAGGAAAAGTTGTACGAGTAGGTGTACGAGTAGGTGTACAACGAGATGTTGTAGGGATAGTAATAGGAGTTTTCGCAGGACTAGTTGGAGAACTCGTAGGAGTAGTCGTAGTCGTAGAAGTAATCCCAGGGGAAGTCGTACGTGGAGGTATAATGGAAGCATCCACGAGTAGTCGTAGGAGTAGTCGTTGAAGTAGTCGCAGGAGAAGTCATTGGAGTAGTTGTAGGAGTAGTTGCAGGAGTAGTCGTAGGAATAGTCTTAGGAGTAGTCGTAGGTGTAGTCTTAGGAGTTGTCGCAAGATTATTCGCAGGAGAAGTCGTACGAATAGGTGTAGAGAAGCCGTATTTGGTACTCGTAGGAGTGTTCGCAAAAGTATTTATAGGAGTATTCGCAGAAGTAGTCGTAAGGGCACTCGCAGGAATAGAAATTTGCATCATATAGCGCCCTTAGGGCCGATCTTCCAAAAAATTGATTTTTGAACCAAATTTGTTGTGTTTCGTTTGTTGTGAAAATATTGAAATTAAATTTGGCACTTGTAAGTTTTTTATAGTCTTTAAGCATTATGCCAAATTTTATTAAAATCGGAAGACTATATCATATAGCTCCTATAGGACGAATCGGTCAAAAAAAAACCTTTTTAATACAAAATTCGTTGTGTTCCGTTTGCTTGTAAAGATATTTGAACTAAATTCTGCATTCAGATCTTTTTTAAGGTATTAAGGTACTGTGTCAAAAATGATCGAAATCGGTTGACTATATCATTCAGTTCATTCTTCAGTTTTTGGTTTTTTATGAAGGAACCGGATTTTATTACAAGCTAGTGGTACAGGGAATCCCAAAGTTGTCCGCGCACGACTTTACGTAAGCCATTTTTTTAAAATGAATTCTTGTAGCTAGTACTTCAGCTGCTTGGTTGCTCCACACAGATGTTAACCCTTAAGCTGGCTCTATATATAGGTTGAGCAGAGTAATAATGATAGTTTTTTTCAAAAGCTGCGCGTGAGTTCCGTTTTTTCTGAAGCTGAAAAAAGACTCATATTCTGAACACCCTGTAGTCAATTTAAGAACAAAGTTCACTTCATAAAGCTATTATTTGGTCTGCTGTGGAATTTGGCGCCTTGAGCTTTTAAGCTCTCTTTAGAGAGAGCACAAACAAGATGTGTGTGTGTGGGTGTTTGTATGTGTGTGTTAAATCACTTGGACAACAATGATTATGATTAAGTTGCATGGTTTAAAAAATATATAGTTCAAGTATATACAGGGCTTTAAAGAATTCTACATTCATCATCATCATTATCATGATCATCATTATTATTATTGGGTAAAAGAGAGTGGTGAGAGCCATTAAGCCAAGACATTAAGGGGATTTACAATACATTTACCTGGGACATACATTAAGTATATTTTTTGGTTTATGTGGCTATACTAAGAGAGCTATATAAAATCACGTTTTAGCCTCTCTGCTCAGTTGCGCTGGCGACCCCAGCTACAGTACATACAATACAATACATTATATATAGACATTATATATATTACAATTATGATATAGTACAAATAGTTCGTTAAGTTGATTTTCATATGTAAGACAATTACCTCGTGGATTTTGGCTTAAATCTGCTTGTCGTTTATAGGTATCTTTTTTATAACAAAATAGAGGCTCGTTTCGGCGCTTGGTTTAGCTTTACGTAACTGATGGTATATGGTTTATGGCATGGTTAACAATAACAACAGCAACAACAACGTTTAACAATAACAAAAGCAAATTTCGGCACGCCGAAGTTGACAAATTACATTAAAAATGAACTTAACTTATACGATAAGCTTAGATTTAAAAATAAGTTTTAGTTTTTACAAGTTATACCTCGGATGGGGGAGAGGGGGACGTTCCTAGTTTGTTTTTTCGGTAAACGTTTTCAAGTTCCTAAGCGAGACGCGCAGCACACAATGGCCAAAATCGTTTAAGGCCTTAAGTTAGGCAATCTTTCATTCCGCCAGCAGCCACCAGGACCAGAGTTTATATAATCTGTACATAGGCGAGTGTGTGTGTGTGTGGGTGTGTGCGTGTGTGCATATGTGTGGTGTGTGTGTGTGCGTGTGTGTGCATGTACATATTTGGGTTTAATTAGTATTTGTTCTAATTAATACGGCAAGGTAAATACCTGAGATACGACCGCATCTTGTATCCAACATTTGTGAAAATATGTTATGTATATTCCGCACACTCTTATACCCTTTTTCTTTTATAGAATCATTACTCTCAGTGGAAAATTTCATTTCTGGCTTTTTCTCATTTTTTTTTCTTTTTATTATACGCTAGAAAATATGCATTAATAGAGAACAGAATAACAAAACAAAAAAGAAATCCAATAGTATGTTAACTGTTTAAATGCCCAAAAGCATTTGACTAACCTGTCGAAATCCTTTAGAGAACTCTTGGCATCCGTTTCGTAACAAACTCAATACTCATATATGTTATACTTATACCAAACTAAAGTCTGTCTCTGGGACAAAGAAAACATCATTTAGGTTTTAGGTTAAGTATGTTAAGCTATGTTCTTAAATAGCTTCCTTCGGCTGGCCGAAATCGCAAAGTTTGCTTATTCTAGGTATACGAGGTGTGTTCAAAAAGTATCGCGAATTTTGAATTTTCACGGGTTACGTATATTCGAATTTTGATTTTTTTGTGGCGTTATGTTGGTACTCATGTCTCTCACTTATGCCGACAAGCTCGGCCATTTTAAATGTTCACTTAATTGTTGACAGCTGCTTTGCTTGCACGTGTTTTGGATCGTCTTCGATTATTACCTATTCAAAAAAATGTATCAAAGAACCTGTATCATATTTTGTGTGAAAAACGAAATTAAGTGCGCGGATGCATTCCGAATGTTGACTGTGGCATACGGAGAAGCTACCTTGGACCGAAGCAACGTTTATCGGTGGTACAAAATGTTCTCAGAAGGCCGAGAAGATGTGAACGACGAAGAGCGGGCCGGACACCCGAGCACTTCAACAACAGACAAAAAAATGGATGAAGTGAAGCAAATGGTATTGGCCAATCGTCGAATCAACGTTAGAGAAGTTGCTGAGAACCTAGACATATCGATTGGCTCGTGCCATTCGATTTTTATCAATGGATTGGGCATGAGACGAGTCGCCGCGAAATTCGTACCAAAATTGCTCAATTTGCTCAAAAACAGCATCGCATGAACATTGCTGTCCGCGACGACCCAAATTTGCGCCAGGGGGTCATAACTGTTGACGAATCGTGGGTTTATGGTTATGACGTGGAAGCCAAAGCTCAATCATCTCAATGAAAGCTGCCGCACGAACCAAGACCGAAAAAAGCGCGCCAAGTTCGATAAAATGTGAAAGTTTTGCTTACAGTTTTCTTCGATTGCAGGGGCATGATGCATCATGAGTTCTTGCCACAGGGCAGAACGGTCAATAAGGAATATTACCTGCAAGTTAAGAAACGCCCGGATTTGTGGAAGAACAAAATTTGGCTTTTGCACCACCTTAACGCCCCTGCTTACACATCGTTGCTGGTGCGCGACTTTTTGGCCAAAAACAACACACTAATGATGCCGCAGCCACCGTATTCCCCAGATCTGGCCCCCTGTGACTTTTTCTTGTTCCCTAAACTGAAGAGGACGACGCTACACTACGATTGACGAGATAAAGACGGCATCGAAGAAGGAGCTGAACACGATAAAAAAAATTATTTTTTTAAGTGCTTCGAAGATTGGAACACACCTCGTACAACTACTTACGTATACTATTTAAAAGTTTAACTAAAGTTAGTCCTTTGTGTACATATTTATAGACAATTTTAGTTGGTCTTATTTTAGGTTTAAACAGCGCACAAGTTTGAGTTGAGTTTAATTTTGCTTGGACCTTATTATAATGCTTAGTTATTAGTATAAAATGTGTGTTATATTTTAAGATGCTTCTAGCGTTCTAGTCCTAAGTTTAACTAAGTTGTCTAATGTAAGCCACTAAGATCTAGTTGCTCTACATTTTACAGCAAGCAATATGACACAATACGTGAGAGAGATAGTAACAGAGACAGAGAGAGATAGAGGTAGAGAGCGCGCTCGAGTTAAAAAAAGACATGGAACACAATGTGTTTGTATGTCTGTACAATTTGCATGGACATGACTGAGTTAAATTTTGGTTCGATATATTATTATTACACTAACAACTAAAGTTTAGACTCACCTCATCGCATATAGTATGGCATATATGCATCGTGCATATATATATGGTTTTTTCTTAGACTGTCTGTTATATTATTGATTGAAATGTGTTAATTATTTGGAGTACCTCGATCCTGCATAAGAAGTTTCTATTGCGTTTGTTGTTGATTCCTTCGCTGCTGTTGTTACTGATTTACTGATTTCTTAAAAGGGTTCTTTCTCTGCTTGCTTTTTGGGTTGCTATTACATAATTTCATTTTTTTATTGCTGGTTTTGTTTACTTTTTTTTTTCTTTGCTTAATTTCGTTTTTCTTTTTTTTGGTGTCTGTCGTCTGCACTGGACTCGGTTCCGCGTTGTTATTTAATAGCGGCTGCGACTGCGACTATTTCGTTCTTGGCTGCCATGACGATAATGATGACGACTGCGATTGCTGTTGCTGCTACGCGTATATGAATGCCCATGTCCATGATGAGACTTGTGATGATCTGCAAACATAAGTCTACATCAATTGCTTTATAATAATTAAATGTAGCACACTTACGATGTCGCCTATCGGAAGTTTGACGATTCGGCATATAATCTCGACTGCGTTCACGATAATCACGTTGATCTCTGTTACAATACAAACCACATACGGTTAGTCAAAATTAAATACTACAGCTTGTTCTTAACCCACCGTCTATTTTCGTAAGTATGGCCGCGCTGCAGGCGATCTTCGCGTCGACGCCGCTCATCTTCTTCGCGCTCCTTTTGACGCTTTTCATTGATTTCGCTGACAGCATTGCGCAACTTTGAGTAACCCAAATGCTGTTTACCCATCAAATGATCCTCTATGCGTTGCTGCGCATCGCCAACAATAAGAAATGCGCCGCATATTTCACACACCTTCATTTGCTTCTCGGGCAACGTTTCGTGTGACCAATTTGCTGACTTTGTGTCCGGCGACTTTTCGCCCGCTGTTGTGGTTGCTTTTTCTTCAACATCATCGCCATTCGAATCGACCTCATTATCAGTGGCAACAGCAGCATCGCCAGAATTTGTGACGGGACTGGCAAGCGCCTCATCGCTACTTGCTGTTGGCGTATGCTCCAGCATATTCTGTGGATTAATGGTGGTCTGCGACGTGGGCGACTTAGCGTTTTTTAGGCTGGCCTCATACTGCTGCTGTAAAGTCTCTCTTTCCTCTTTGAGTTCCTCACACAGCGTCATCAGATCCTTTGACTGATCAACATCACCGCGTATGCCCGCCTCTTCGGCCTCCACCAGCAGCTTGCTAATCCTAGCATTAAGATTATTAAGCTGCTCTTGTTGCTTAGTCTGTTGGCCAGACGGATGATCGCGCTGCATAAGCTGCAAACGTTGTTTACCTTTTTGTATTTTACGATCCACATCGTGCAACATAACATTACAAAAGCGCAGAAACTCATCCTCACATTGTCGTTTCCGCTGCGAGGGTCGTGCTTCTTCATAGAGATTTTTGGCTTCATCATCGTGTATGCGTGTACAGGGGCCCAGATCAGCGCGCGTATTTATGAATAGATCATGTGGGCAGAATTTAACATTATAGAATTGACAAAACTGGAATTAAAAGAAAAATAAACGCATAAATGGTAGCTGCATAAACCAAGGTCAGTTGACAAAATACATACACATACACCCACATAGCTACATGCATACATACATTTTAATATTAATAATGTAATACATATATATATACATGTGTGTATATCAATAAAGCACGCCGGCAAAATAAATAAATACATTTGGTGTTGTTTACAATCATTGTTGGCGCCAGTGTCGTTACTTGTTATATCATAATTATCGCTTTTAAACTAGCATATAATTAAAATAATTAACTTACTTCTGAATCTTCCCAATTAACCTTAAGTCCTGCCTCAGAAGGATGCAAATTTCTATTACGACCCATTAGCTCATCGAGCATTTGTCGTGCAGCGTCCACCATTTTTGGTGTCTTAATATTTAAGTGCTCAACCAAATGCAAATTAATTAGCTGCTCGTTGTATTTACTTTATAGTTATTTATAATAAATATAATTAAGCTGTTCGCTGCTTTATTATAATCACATTACAAACGCGTTTTTACCACTTTTTCTGCATTTATTGATTCAACTAGTGCTGCAGAACTATCGAAACGACTATCGAGCATATCGTTACATGCTGCAGCTGTTATCGCTAATTTACCATCGCAATTGCTGCTACTTTAAAAATTATTTTCGATTTTTTTTATGTTTAAATATTTTTGCATGTTTATTTTTAATTATATGTTCATAAAATGTTAACCAAATACCACACATTCACATTTTTTTCATCGATATTTCTTTGTCATCGATAATGTTGGCGCAATGCAACCCAACAGTTGTCAAAATTGCATGTCGCTGTCAAAAAAAGGCGCGAATTAGCACACAACGCAAGCATTGCTGCACATAAATATTGCGCGTTGTTTTATTTGATAGCATCACTCATTTTTGCTCGTTTCGTTTGATTCAACTAAGTTAACATGGATGTTGCAGATGCACAAATCGGACAGTTGCGCGTTAAGGATAAAGTGGGCATACGCACCCAGAAACTATTCCAAGATTTCCTTGAGGAGTTCAAAGAGGATGGTGAGATTAAGTACACTCGTGCCGCAGCAAATTTGGAGTACCTCGATCGTTGCACACTGCCAGTTAGCTTCGAAGATGTCGAAAAATACGATCAAAATCTGGCCACTGTCATAATAGAGGAGTACTATCATGTTTATCCGTTTTTGTGTCAGTCTGTTTCAAATTTTGTGAAAGATCGCATTGGTTTGAAAACCAACAAGGATTGCTATGTGGCTTTTACGGAGGTGCCTACGCGTCATAAGGTGCGTGATCTCACCACTTCCAAAATAGGCACACTCATACGCATATCTGGCCAAGTCGTTCGCACTCACCCCGTTCATCCGGAGCTTGTTGCCGGCACTTTTATGTGTATGGACTGCCAGACGGAGATACGTAATGTAGAGCAGCAGTTTAAGTTTACCAATCCCACCATTTGCCGCAATCCTGTCTGCGCCAATCGTCGCCGCTTTATGTTGGATGTAGAGAAATCATTATTTTTGGATTTTCAAAAGATTCGCATACAGGAAACCCAGGCTGAGCTGCCCCGCGGCTGTATACCACGCTCTGTTGAGATCATTTTACGTTCGGAGCTGGTAGAAACGGTTCAAGCCGGCGATCGCTATGACTTTACGGGCACGCTTATTGTAGTGCCCGATGTAAGCGTGCTAGCGTCCCCTGGACTTAAAGCTGAACAAAGCTCACGTCATAAGCCTGGTGAAGGCGCCGACGGTGTAACAGGTCTAAAGGCTTTGGGTGTGCGTGAATTAAACTATCGCATGGCATTCTTGGCCTGCAGTGTTCAGGCTACCACAGCACGCTTTGGTGGTACCGATTTACCCATGTCTGAGGTGACGGCGGAGGATATGAAAAAGCAAATGACTAATGCAGAATGGCAAAAAATTTATGAGATGTTCAAAGATCGCAATTTGTACAACAACTTGATTAGCAGCCTCTTTCCATCTATTTACGGCAATGATGAGGTGAAGCGGGGCATATTGCTACAATTATTTGGTGGCGTTGCTAAGACCACAACAGAGAAGACCTCGCTGCGTGGCGATATTAATGTCTGCATTGTTGGCGATCCCAGCACAGCGAAATCCCAATTTCTGAAGCAGGTTGCCGATTTTTCGCCACGTGCCATATATACATCCGGCAAGGCCTCATCTGCTGCTGGTCTCACCGCTGCTGTTGTGCGTGATGAAGAAAGCTTTGACTTTGTCATTGAGGCAGGCGCCTTGATGTTGGCTGACAATGGCATATGTTGCATTGATGAATTTGACAAGATGGATTTACGTGATCAAGTGGCCATACACGAGGCAATGGAGCAGCAGACCATATCCATTGCTCGCGCTGGCGTGCGTGCGACGTTAAATGCGCGCACTTCTATATTGGCTGCTGCCAATCCCATTAATGGTCGCTATGATCGTTCCAAGAGCTTGCAACAAAACATACAGCTTTCAGCGCCTATCATGTCACGTTTCGACTTGTTTTTCATATTGGTTGATGAATGCAACGAAGTTGTGGACTATGCCATTGCGCGCAAGATTGTGGACTTGCATTCCAACATGGAGGAGTCGGTGGAGCGCGCTTACACACGCGAAGAAGTTTTGCGCTATGTTACATTTGCGCGTCAGTTTAAGCCAGTCATTTCGGAGGAGGCGGGTAAAATTCTGGTTGAGAACTATGGACACTTGCGTCAGCGTGATACTGGCTCATCAGGACGCAGCACTTGGCGCATAACTGTGCGTCAGCTGGAATCCATGATACGTCTAAGTGAAGCTATGGCCAAGCTGGAGTGCTCGAATAGAGTGACGGAGCGACATGTTAAGGAGGCTTATCGTTTGCTTAACAAATCTATTATACGCGTTGAACAGCCCGACATTCATTTGGATGATGACGACGACTTGGACGTGGATGATGGCATACAGGGAGATATTGATATGGAAAATAATGGTGCTGCTGCCAATATAGACAACGCTGACTTGGAGGCATCAACTGGCGGCGCCCAGAAGAAGAAATTCACGCTCTCCTTTGAGGACTACAAGAATCTTTCGACAATGCTGGTGCTGCACATGCGTGGAGAAGAGGCACGTTGTGAGGTTGAGGGCACTGATACAGGCATGAAACGCAGCGATGTGGTTACTTGGTATTTGGAGCAGGTTGCCGATCAAGTTGAAACCGAGGATGAGCTAATATCACGCAAAAATCTTATCGAGAAACTAATCGATCGTCTTATCTATCACGATCAAGTTATTATACCTCTTAAGACATCTAACTTGAAACCATTTCATAAGAGTCCAAAGCGCACGGGCGATGAGGATGTGGAAGATGATCCATTGTTGGTGGTACATCCCAACTATATTGTAGAGTAGAGACATTCATGTTTATCTATATAAGTTAAGTTTGTATTTTTTTTATCTTTCATTTCTGTCAGATTTAAGTCCTCATTCAAAATACCAACATAAGTACAAAAAAAAGTTAAAATATAAAAGTATAAAAAATATGTTTTAAAAATTTTGATTATTATAAGGCATGGAATAATAAATAAAAATTAAAGCACAAGTTGAACATTTGTCATTTATAATAAAAAAGATTGTTAGTGCCAAATAGAAGGGATTCTCAAATTAGAATAGAATATTAAAATGTCTAAAGATTGTTTATGCTATGCTATGATTTTTAGTTTCTAAAGAATTTGTGAATGAGAATTTAAACATTTTGTTCTTTATCATATGAATATGTTAATCCTTATACTTTGTTCACTCAATTAGCAACTCAACAGTCCACATCCGTTCTTAACTCAACGAGCGCAAATAAATCTCTACAACATTAAGATTTTTTTAATTTCGTTTTAATGATTTTTAAATTTCCTATTCAAAAAAAAAAGGCGGACAACATACAAGTTTGGAAACAATAAGATCCGCCATTCATTGCCATTAAGATTTAGTGGTCAAAAGTGTAATGCTTCACACCAGCCTGGGGATACTGTTTAGCGGCCACCGGGCGATACATTTTCTTATCGTCCAACCAATAGTATAAGGCTAAGCAACCAGACATGACACCAAGGAAACACAACCAATAGTATGTCATGCTAAAACGCGGAGTGTCAGCTTGTGAGTAGCGATCCTCGCTGTACAGATCATGATCAACCGAAATCTAATAAAAAAGACATTGCATTAAAAATTAGGCAGACAATTTATAATTCACACGCTTACAGGCTCATTGAAGTTGCGCTTGATTTCGGGATAATCATAAGGATAGTAGGGATCCTTATTTTCTGCGCCTAAGCCGCCTCCAACCTTGGGATAGTCACCATAGCCCAGACCATCGTCAGCATATGGCTTGTACTCCTCTGGCAGCAAATAGTATTTCTTGGCAGCCGCCTCACGCTCCTTTTGTGTTTGAGGAAATGGTGCTGGCTTGTAGTCCTTGTTCCAACCGGCAACTGCAAAAATAGTGTATTTAGAACGTTTATTCAGTAGCAAACACAAGTTACGTAAACAAAACAGAAAACCGAACAAGCAATTGGGTAAACTTACGAGTGCGTGTAACTTGACGTTGCAATACTGGATTGCCGGCAGCTGCACTTAGTTTTTGTGCCAAGCACAGAGATTTCATCAATGCAGACATTGTGAGGCGATTTGCTTTAAAATAAATATCCAATCAACAGCACTTTTTTACTCATGCAAACCCACAGATTGACAAACAGCTGTGCACAAATCGATATTAATCGTGAAAAGAGTGCTGTAGTGCTATCGATAATTCGTTAGTCTATCGTTTAGATATCACAGCTGTTTTGTCTGGTGGGTGGTCTTTGGCGATTGCTCTTTACGCCGCGAAATATTTGTTGCCGCTAATTATAACTTAAAAACTATAATATTTAAAATGGTGTTACCATTATTACAGCGCACAACACTGCGCAGCGTACAACAATTGAATAAACCATGGGTAGCCACCGTTTCTAGCCTACGCTTGGTAAGGAGATTTATCGTAAATGTATATTCTTATGTAATTGCTGCAATTTTTGTTTTGCTTGTGTGGCTTTTTAAAACATATTTTTAGTTCAAAGGGCTTTACAAATACTACCCAAGGAATTGCACTTGATATGAGCTACGTTGGAGTATGCTCCAAACATGCTTAAATAACTCAAACAAGTAATAGCTGTTACGAATTGCCGGCGTTTCGTAATCTAAACTACGCTATGTAAATTTGTTTAAAAGAGGCAAAATGGACAAGATGTAGAATACTACATAAGCTCTCTGTGCTGATTGCTGTAAGAGTTCCAACTGCACTGAAGTTTTCTAACCGGCTAGGCATAGATAGCTCTATTGAAGTTTCTTATGTACACAACTTGTTATGCCCCTGACCGCATTATGCCGTCATTTATATCCACAAAAATTAAAAATCATTCAAGTTTCACTGTACAAAAACCGGTTAAACAAAACTCAATCAAACAAGTTTGGCTTACATTCAATGCACTAGTTTTAACAAACACATTTCTAAATAGAATGAGCGCGTACTTTGGGCATAATCTTTTCACCATTGTTTGTACGATTCACACTATCTTGTGATGTTCGGCGTACTAAAAATCTCACCCACAAATCTGCTGATAATGCTTATTTTGACCGTGTAAAGTATCAACATTGTACATACACATGTCTCTTAATATATGTACATATATATTATGTATTTGCAATCTGTTTTATATATACCTACACACATGCTCAAAGGCAGCTCTGCTGCTGTGTGCTAATCAGAACTCGGTCAAAAAATAAAGCGCTCCGTGGGGCTAATGTTGAATTGTAAAGTAAAACCCACACTTTAGCAAATTGTTGGATTGTGCGCTCTTTAAAAATTCGCCTGAGTGTTGTTTTTGATTCGTGAATTGTCAGCAGCTTAAATAGTTAAAGTTTCGCACCTTGTTAATCATTTGCTTTCAAAAACTTGTTGTACGAAGATGGTTGGTACTCTAGCAATTCATTTTTTTTGATTAATTGTAATTCTGATGATGATTTGTATTTATTTTGCTTTCAGGCTTCACAGGAATTTCGCGTAGAGAGTGACACGTTTGGCGAGCTGAAGGTGCCTGCTGATAAGTATTATGGCGCGCAGACAATGCGTTCCCAGATTAACTTTCCCATTGGTGGAAAAACGGAACGCATGCCGGTAAGCTATGCTCTAGAGCAATTTAATAGTTTCCTCTGAGTTTTGTAATATTGACAAGTCGAGTCTTTCTAGTCATATTCAGTGTTGTACCAGAAATATGTTGTTATCAAATTTTGTCCCAAAAACAATCCGTTGACGTGCTTGAAACATCTGATTTGAAAAAACTCAAAGCAAATCCATCTACTAACATGATACCTTAAGGTGCATACAAGTCTGACATCTCTCTCGCTTTTACAATGCTGCATGACTTATTAACTAAACATCTTGGACTTAAATAACAAGATAATGCTGGGCCTATAATTAGAAAAAAGAAAGTCACATCATTAATCTATAATTCCAGGAACGCCAATATCATAATATCTTAATCTACCTTCTAAAAGATTTCGCGGAAAAAGTTAAGGCTTTTTTACATAGACCTTCCTCTATCAGATTAAAGAAATATTTTCATGGACCAGCTCTCTAAGAACGCGGCAGCCGATTATTCAGGCTAAAAATAAATAAAGGGGTTTTCAATAAAAGCGCTACAAAAGTTTTTTTAAAAAAAACAAAAACCGTTTTGGATATCAATAAAATTCTTTATTCCTGTGAAAGTAGATTCGATGCCATTATGTATGGAACTAGATTTCCTTTGGCATGGCCATCACGGCCACGCTTGCAGAAGTCCAGACGCTGAACCCAATTTTCGACGGTTCTCAAGCATAAATCGGCCGATACTGCTGCAATTTCATGTTTGATATTCGTACGAATCGTCGCTGGTTTGTTGGCATAGACCATAGACTTGGCGTAGCCCCACAGGAAATAGTCCTGTCCCGCACGACCGAGGCGGCCATTTGAGTGGGCCATTTCGTGAGATAACACGTTCACCAAACTTGGTTTTCAATAAATCGATTGTGACATTCGCTGTGTGGCTTGTGGCGCCGGCCTTTTGAAGCCACATATTGTCCAAGTCCATGTCATCCAATTCGGGGCAATAATATTCGGTTATCATTTAGCGGTAGCGATTCCCATTCACACGGACTTGTTCATCACGGAAGAAGTACGGTCCAATGACGCCACCGGCCCATAAACCGCACCAAACCGTAATTTTTTAAGGATGCAATGGTGACTCATGGAGTACGTGTGGATTGCTGGTATATTTTGCTTATTGACGAAGCCATTCAGCCAGAAATGAGCCTCACCGCTGAAGATGATTTTTCGATAAAAATCCGGATCATTTTCAAGTTGTTGCTCAGCCCAATTCACGAACATTTAGAAGACGCTTCTGGTGGTCAAGCGGCTTCAGTTCTTGCGTCAATTTGATCTAGTAAGGATGTAGGCCAAGATCTTTTCGCAAAATTCGCCACAGCGATGTCACAGAGAGAACGACGTGTCAGAGACTGATTTGGATCTTCCTCAATCGATGTGCTAGCGGCAGCAATATTCTCGACCCTACGGGCACTTTTTTGTCTCACTGGCACGGAACATTTTGTAATGTGCCTGTGGATTCAAATTTTTCCACTAGACGCTCAATTGTTGATCTGGCAGGACGATTATGACGACCATAAATTGGACGTAGCGTTCTTAAAGTTGAGGCCACTGACTCCAAATTTCGGTAGTAAATTTTAATAATTTCGACTCGTTGTTGGATCGTATATCTTTCCTTGATGAAATGGCAAACCTTAGTGAAGAGAAATGTCAAGAGAGAAGTCCCTATCGGTCTACTTTTGTAGCGTCCCTATTGAAAAAACCGAAGAATAGTTGCTTAAACAAAGGAGAGCAATCCAACCGTTTCCAAGCGGATCTGCTGCTGTATTAATCTTAGCCCAAGAACAAAAAAATGAAAACCGTGAACTTTAGAAGCGCTTTGTTTCTTAATGTATTTGTAATTAACGTAGATGGTTTATGACAGATGACTTTTTATATTGCACTTTTTTTATTATATCATTAACTATCCATTATTCATCATTTTTATACCCATTAGTGCATCCAATAAACAATTTCAATTTTAATCTTTCAGAAACCCGTAGTTCAAGCTATGGGCATACTAAAGAAAGCTGCCGCCGAAGTAAACAAGGAGTTCGGCTTGGATGCCAAGGTCAGTGAGGCAATTTCGAAAGCAGCCGATGACGTTATATCCGGCAAACTTTATGATGATCACTTCCCTTTGGTAATTTGGCAAACAGGTTCCGGCACTCAGAGCAACATGAATGTGAATGAGGTAAGTGGCTCTATACTAATGACTTGTATAGTAATTTATTATAATAGTTTAACACTTAGGTAATTAGCAATCGCGCCATTGAGTTGTTGGGTGGCAAGCTGGGCTCCAAGACACCCGTACATCCCAACGATCATGTGAACAAGTCGCAGAGCTCCAATGACACCTTCCCCACTGCCATACACATTTCCGTGGCTCTCGAACTGAATAACAATTTAAAGCCCGCAATTAAAACGCTGCATGATGCCTTGCGTGCCAAGTCCGAGGAGTTTAAGGACATTATCAAGATTGGACGCACGCACACCATGGATGCGGTGCCATTGACATTGGGACAGGAATTCAGCGGCTATGCGCAACAGCTGGCCTATGCACTGGAACGCATCGATGCCTGTCTGCCACGTGTTTATGAGCTGGCCTTAGGTGGCACAGCCGTTGGTACTGGACTAAACACTCGCAAGGGTTTCGCCGAGAAATGCGCAGCAAAGATTGCACAGCTTACGAGTCTGCCATTTGTAACGGCGCCTAATAAGTTTGAGGCGCTGGCTGCACGCGATGCTATGGTTGAGGTTCATGGTGTGCTCAATACCATTGCCGTCAGTCTGATGAAGATTGGCAATGACATACGCTTTTTGGGATCTGGTCCACGTTGCGGTTTGGGTGAGCTAATGCTGCCTGAGAACGAACCCGGCAGCTCTATTATGCCCGGCAAGGTAAATCCCACGCAATGCGAGTCTTTGACCATGTTGTCGGCTCAGGTTATGGGCAATCAGGTGGCTGTTACCATCGGCGGCTCCAATGGACACTTTGAGTTGAACGTTTTTAAGCCTTTGATTGTGTCCAATGTGCTGCGCTCCATACGACTGTTGTGTAAGTTGCATGCTTTAGCTTGTGCCTGCCTAGAAATTTATTTAAACATTGTTTTTTTTTCAACAGCGGACGGCAGTCGCACTTTCACAGCCAACTGTGTGAACGGCATTCAGGCTAATCGCGATCGCATTGACAAGATCATGAACGAGTCACTCATGTTGGTAACCGCTTTGAATCCACATATTGGCTATGACAAGGCAGCCAAGATTGCCAAGACGGCACATAAAAATGGCACCACACTTAAAGAAGAGGCCATCAATCTGGGCTATTTGACCGAACAGCAATTTAAGGATTGGGTCAGGCCCGAGGAAATGCTGGGACCCAAATAGAAACTAACTACTGCCTAAGCATAAAGTGAACGTTCTTAAGTTTTTCATATTTTTTGATTTGTAACGCAGCAGCCTTCAACCTAATTGTCAAGTGAATGAATTTGTTCAATTTTTAGATTAAGGCCAGTGAATACTGAACCTTCGTCAAGTTAGTAGCTCCTTAACTAAATTTTTAAAATAAAATCCAAATCATTGTCAAGTGAATAATTCATTTAAATTTTTCGTTGAACGATTGTAACGTTAAGTTAGTGGCTCCTTACCGGCTTTTCCGTACTTAACTAAATTATTAAAAAAATTCTCTAAATACAAATTAACGAAAATGTTGCGCATTTTGGAATGGAATAGGGTGCATCGCGTACTGGCAATCAAATTGAAGCGTAACATTCGCTTAAGCGCAAAGTTAGCCGATAAAAAAAAATTTCGTATTGAAAAGGATACTTTCGGTGAGCTCAAAGTGCCAGCTAAAATGTTCTATGGTGCACAGACTATGCGTTCCAAGCTAAATTTTCCAATTGGTGATAATACAGAGCACATGCCGGTAAGCATTCTTATAAGCTTATAATTCCAAAGTTTATAACATAAAAACAAAAAATAGATGCCTGTGGTTCAAGCCATGGGCATTTTAAAAAAGGCTTGTGCAGAAACCAACAAAGAATTCGGCCTGGATGTAAATTTAGCAGAGGCCATTTCGTGCGCCTGTGATGAAGTTATATCTGGCAAGCTCTATAAAGAGGGTCACTTTCCCTTGGTCATTTGGCAAACCGGCTCTGGCACTCAGACCAACATGAACACCAATGAGGTAAGTGTTTAAAATCTTTAAGTGGACTTGTTTAACATTGGCTAACCAACCAGGTAATCAGTAATGTGGCTATTAAATCCTTGGGCGGTACGCTTGGATCTCAGAAGCCAGTGCATCCAAATGATCACGTTAACAAATCGCAAAGTTCCAATGATACTTTTCCTGCAGCTATGCACATTTGCGTGGGCATGGACATAAACGAACGCCTGATTCCAGCTGTCACAACACTGCGCGATGAACTAAAGGCCAAGTCTAATGAGTTTAAGGACATAATCAAAATTGGACGCACGCATTTGATGGATGCAGTGCCTTTGACCTTAGGTCAGGAATTCAGCGGCTATGAACAGCAAATGACCTTTGCTTTGGATCGCATCCAAACTTGCTTGCCGCGTGTCTATCAGCTAGCCTTGGGCGGCACTGCTGTGGGTACTGGCCTAAATACGCACAAGGGATTTGCTGAAAAAGTGGCCAAACGCATAGCCGAGCTGACATGTTTGCCTTTTGTGAGTGCGCCTAATTTTTTTGAGGCCTTAGCTTCGCGTGATTGCATGGTTGAAGTGCATGGAATACTGAATACCATAGCAGTTAGTTGTATGAAAATTGCGAGTGATATACGTCTAATGGGTTCAGGTCCTCGTTGCGGTTTGGGTGAACTAATGCTGCCAGCCAATGAGCCGGGTAGCTCTATCATGCCAGGCAAGGTGAATCCTACGCAATGCGAGTCATTGACTATGATATGTGCACAAGTAATGGGCAATCAGGTCGCAGTATCCATAGGCGGTGCTAATGGCCACTTTGAGCTGAATGTTTTTAAGCCGTTGATTGTTTCCAATGTGCTGCGTTCCATACGCTTGTTGTGTACGTATATTTTAAGCAAACTTGCACAGCAACAGACTAACAAAAAATATTTATTTTTAGCTGATGGATGCTTAGCATTTAGCAAGAACTGCGTCAAGGGCATTAAACCGAATAATGAGCGCATTGCCAAGATCATGAACGAGTCACTTATGTTGGTAACTGCCTTAAATCCGCATATTGGCTATGACAAGGCAGCCAAAATTGCAAAGACAGCACATGAAAATGGAACTACACTTAAGGAGGAAGCTCTTAAAGAAGGCATCACTGAGGAGCAGTTTAAGGAATGGGTGGATCCCAAGAAAATGTTGGGTCCCAAATAAAAACCATACTTTTTAGCATTTTTAGTATTATGGGTAAAACTATTTAAACCCAAAAATTTAAGTTTACAAATCGCAATATTCGTAACAATTAAATCAATAAAAATCGCAAATAATACATTTTTTATTCTTTGTAAAGGCTAATTAAATGCCATTTGAATCAAAACGATAAAATTTTGCATAAAAAATATTTATCGCAAATCGATAACAAATCAGCTGTTTGCATATTTGCAACACTACCGCCGCTTGTACTGATAAATACTTTCAACTGCAGCATAAATATTTATAGTACACCAAGTAAGAAGTCGCTTGCAGAAAAATTGCTATCGCTTATATTTTCTTTTTTTCGCATAGTAATTTACATATATGCATATATTTTATAAATTCTGCTAAGTGCAAAATAAAAAAGTGCCAACCTTGATTATCTAATTACAAATAAGACAAGACGACGACAACAATATCGACATTCTACGAACAAAAACAACACAAGGAAAATACGTCAAACGAAAAGTAAGCACACAAAGGTAAAAACCCAAACTACTACAAAATAAATTAGTAGTCTTCATAAAGCAAAACTTTCAATTTGTAAATATGCACATATATTTTGTCGTATATCTAAAACAACAATTTTGTTATATTTAGAAACTGCACACCAACAACATTGCAGAGATAATAAACTACGACGCAAAAACAAAACAACAGCTGTTTCGATAATTATCGTTCCAACGAAGATCACGTTCCCAGCCGCAGCAGCAGCCGCCACCGCCACCTACAAGCTAAAGTTGTTTTGGAAAGAAATTTTTTGTCTGTCTAGCGTGACGAACAAGCCGCCGCAGGTTAAAAATTCTCATAGAGACAATAACAAAAGGTGAGCTCATGCTGTTATTTTGGTTTTTACTTCAGCTAATGTTGGTTCTTTCGAAGCTTAGGCAATCTCAAGCGGCGTAGGCGCACCATCATTTTTGGGCTGTTCGAACAGCTGAAAGTGCTAATAGGGCGTGTGGAAATATGTCTGTGCGGCTGTTAACCGTGCGACTTGTTAAACATGGTCACCACATTTTGCGTACTTACTGGCATCGTGAAATACATACAAACATTTTGGAACAAAATCATTTAAAGAAAGGTAGCAAGCGAGGCTTTTCCGTTCCAACATCGGCGGCTAATGTTCTGCGAGTAAGTCAATAAATAAGCTCATACCCCCCGGCATTTGTTAAACATTATGGTCTTTTTTTAGAGCGCACCCCAGCAGCTGGGCAAATCAGCGCCCACAAACACTGCAACCGTATTGTCACGCGCAGGCACCGGTAGCGGACTTTTTCGTTTTGGCCAACAGGCACGCAAGCTTTTTATTGATAACATCCTAAGTCGTGTTACCACCAATTACTCGGAGGAATTGCGTCAGCGCGCCACTCGTAAACTCTTCTTTGGCGACTCAGCGCCCTTTTTTGCTCTAATCGGCGTTAGCTTGGCATCGGGCGCCGGTGTGCTCAGCAAAGAAGATGAACTGGAAGGTGTTTGCTGGGAAATACGTGAAGCAGCTACACGTTTACAAGAAAACTGGAACCGTGATGAGTTATCCGACACGTTAATACAGAACGATTTAAACGTAGACAAGCTAGATGTGGGTCCGCCCATTGCCAAGGGCTGCGCAGCTGTGGTCTATGCTGCATCAGTTAAACTGGAGCGTGATGCAGCAAATACCGAAGTGCCTAGTCCTGCAATAAACATGCCAAAGAGCCCTGCAAGTAGCTGGCAGCATGAGATGATGTCACCTTTACAGAATATGTCGCGTTTTGTGCACAACTTTGGCGGTTCGGCCGATAATATTCATAGTTATTGCCAAAAAACGGCTATAAACGCCTTTGTAGAGGGCTTGGCAGCTAAACAGCAAGAGGATATGGAAACACAAAGTCGTCAGCAGTCAAATGAAAGCGGCAATAAATCGCAACAACCTTATGATGGCATGGCCAATAGCTACAAATTGGTAATTTGTACAATGTAATCCAAAAAATAGACCGACTAAAATAATTTCTTATACCCACAGCATACAACAGACGATGCAAATACCGTAGCTTCCATTGAACGGTATCCGCTGGCACTTAAAATAATGTTTAACTTTGATGCAGAAAGCAATGCTACGTCCATTTTGCGCGCCATGTACAGAGAAACAGTGCCTGCGCGACAACGTCACATGAATGGCTCTTCTGAGGAATGGCATCGCCTTTTACAGAATCAAACTTTGTCCCTGCCACCACATCCCAACATAGTGTGCATGTTTGGCTTCTTTTGTGATGAAGTGCGCAACTTTCCAGATGGACATAAACTTTATCCCCAAGCACAGCCACAGCGCATCAATCCCGATGGCTACGGACGCAATATGTCTTTATATTTGCTGATGAAACGCTATGATTGCAGTTTGCGCGAGCTGCTGGGCAACACTAACCTCAAAACACGTTTCAAAATTTTGTTGCTAGCTCAAATGTTGGAGGCCGTTGCCCACTTAAATCGACATGGTGTGGCGCATCGTGACATCAAATCGGACAATTTACTGATCGAACTAAATGATGAAGACACGCCGCCAGTGCTGGTGCTTTCTGATTTTGGCTGTTGTCTGGCCGACAAAGGGCATGGCTTACGTTTGCCCTACTCCTCGGATTATATTGAAAAGGGCGGCAATGCAGCGCTTATGGCACCAGAAATTTACAACACACAGCCAGGTCCGTTTGCTGAGCTCAACTATGGCAAAGCAGATTTGTGGGCTTGTGGCGCCTTGGCCTATGAAATTTTTGGCATGCACAATCCTTTTTATTCGGTCAGCGGTGGATTGGCTGCAGGCAATGCTGTGCCAACATTGCGCAACAGCGACTATAAACACGAAGATTTGCCGCCTTTAAATGATGCATGCCCACCGCTATTGCAAAAGTTGGTGTATAACATATTGAACCCAAATCCGTCAAAGCGTGTTAGTCCAGATATTGCAGCAAATGTGCTGCAATTGTTTTTGTGGGCGCCATCCAATTGGCTTAGGGCCGGCGGCATGCCCAACAGTCCTGAGGTAAATCGACCACAGATACATCTGAAAGTATTTTTTAAACCAAAATTTGTACTTGCAGATACTTCAATGGCTGATTTCGCTAACCACCAAAATCATGTGCGAGGGCCGTCCACAGTTTGCTGCTACAGCCACGTTCCTAGAAAGTGGACGTCGTACTTATGTAGAGTATCTGCTAATTTGTAGTTTTCTGGCACGGGCACGTCTGCGTCGCATACGTGGTGCGCTCAACTGGATACAAAATGTGGTAGCCGCGTAAGCAACAATTAGCTTGGCGATCATCTTTTATGTTAATTAAAAAAAAAAAAGTTTAATGAAAAGCGTGTGATACATATATATTTAGCGGCTACAAACTAATAGAAAACAGCTTTAATACAATTGAAATTTCTACTTAAAACATTTATGCACATAATGGATATATTTTAAAATAATAAATGCATATGAATTGGTCACTTTAATTCTTTAATATAAATGGGTTAGCAGCTGGCGCTGCAAAATTCGGTGTAGTTAACCAAGAGGCCCATTAAGTCTTGACTATCCTCAGCATATTGCTTGATTTCGGCAAAGTTTTGTCTAGCCGGGAATATTTCAAGCAATTTGAATTTCGAATCAGCATATGCCACAATTATAAAGCCATTTTCGTTGTAATCGAACTGGAGTTAAAGATGTTAATATACTATATTATCATAAATATACTAAACCAACCTTATAGAGTGGCCTGTTATCCTTATCGTGAGTGGTTACCAACGTGCAACCCAGTTTATTTAAGATATTCCTCATGTTAGCTAAAACTTGTACCGTGTTGCTATGTGTATGTGTATCTGCAAATTTACATAAGCAACACATATGTACTAATACCAAACATAAATCTACATACCGAGTGCATCCGATTCCAATTCACATTTTAATATTTGCCCCTCTTTTGTGACTGCGATATAATCTTGAAGCTGCTTCAGGAGCATCTCATCTAACTCGATTGCTGTAGATTTGCAGCTCTCGGCTTCAGTTATGTTGATATTTGCTTGCTGCGATAAAGTTTTTAATATTGCATTTGTAGTTTTTATAGTTTTTAATTTAGATTTAAGCGTTTCAATGCTATTTCTATTGTTTTCCATTTTAAGCGGCCTTTTCACAACTACGCGCCAGTCGATAAGTTGCGCTTCGATAAATGATATTTCGATATGAAATTTTCATTTAAAAAGTTTTATTTAAAACAAATGGCATAAAAGTTAATCTTAAGGCATATAGTATTTTATTATGATTTTATTTGCTTGACTTCCACACTGCTGACGCATAATTTATGATCATAAAATGAGCAGGTGGCCATATGCAGCATTTGCTGTTCAGCAGCTGATTGTTTGCCCACACTAGGTGCCCAATCTGCACCATAACAAATGCTTGTATGCTCATCATAAGTACCAAGCAACGAAATATCCGCCGCCCCAGAATGGCACTCAGCTAAGCCCACTATGCTAAAGTTTTTGTACATGCAGGCGGTCAGTATAAGATCTTCTCGCACAGGATGCGGCTTCAGACGCCAAATACCGCCGTTTAGCTGTATTTCGGACAAGCAACGCTTCATAGAGCGCGTATCAAAGAGCCGCAGCACTTCGTCATAGCTGCCAGTGAGCAACTGGTGTTCCCTACGCGGATGACTGAGTAAACAAGTAACGCCAGCATTGTGCGTTTTGTTTGTCCAGCTGCGTAGATTTGTGCGCAAATCGTAGCTATGCAAAAGCGCATCATCACCACCAGTGTACACTTGTTGTGGCGACCATCTGTCAAAGGCACAAGTCCAGGCCTCAAATTCATGCGCCTTCCAAGTGTGCAACTGACACAGCTGCCCAAGCGCTGTGTACTGCAAGTGGCTAATGCAACCTTTAGAGTCCGACGCCAACAGCTGCAAAGCTGGACCCTCCCGCTGCCAGTCCAGGGCCAAGGCAAGTGGTGGTGCCGCCTCTGTGCTCTGCTCTACGCGCATTGACAAACACGTGCGTCTGTGCAGCTTGCGTTCAGCATGGCACAATTCGTAGATCTCGAGTTCTCCCAAACCAGTGACTGTGGCCAGCAAAGGACCCTGGTCTGCTTGCAAGCGTGGCAGCCACTTCATATCCAAAATAGCTGCTGTTTCCAAACTTTGCAGTTTGTCTAGCGCATTGGTATTTGCATCATAGCCAAACAGATAGATACGCCCTTTGCGTGCCTGATTTGGCGTTGTTTCTACATCGCTCTGCTTGGTCTGCGTCTCCACTAGCTGATAGGTGCCACAAGCAAAGTAGCCACTATGCAATTCATCCTCTGTGCACCATTCTATCGAATCTGCCGAATACTCTGTATCAACACTATGCAGCGTAGTAATTTTCATGCTGTGTTTTGAATAACAAACATGGGATCTGCAGTCGATACAATGATAACAAATAATCGATAACAACGTTTTTTGGTGTGACCTTTTCAAAAGCAAAATGTCAACAGGTAAGACAAAAATAAACAATTTAAAAACACATTCGACTTTTTCTTATAAGATTTATTTGCTTGTGTCGCTACTTTAAAAAATTACACATTACCCCTCTTTAGTGCTTTGTTAATTGGTTTACGTGTTAAATACATATTCATGTACATATATTAAATTTTATAATTTATTTAAAGTTATTCTTGGTACATTACAAAGTTATCGCTTATCAGTGTGACTGTTATCTTTCGAAAATTTTACAAAGCAAATAAAATGTGCGCTAACAGGGGCTGTTGGATGCATAAAAAAAATAACTATTACTATTGGTTTTTTAAGTAGCTTCTCACCCGGTTAGGCTCAAGTTTGCGGCACCATAACATAACGCAATCTAATAGCCACACCTGAGTTATTATTATTATTTTTTTTGTTTCAATTGTGTTTGGGTTTCTAATGTTATATTTATGTACATATACATTGCACTGTTATATCCTAGTTGTGGGCGTACACAGGAATTATTATCATCATCATTATTTTTATACAAAGGGGTAGTATGCCTAGCTTAGTTTAAGACTACTACTTAAGTTTATATAAACGTATGCATGTCATCGATCCATCGACCCAACGACCGTCCGTCCGACCACATTAAAGTTTATTGTATATATGCGCTGGTTTTGTGACCACGTGACCACGTGACCACGTACTCTAGTTCCATTGGTTCCACTGCTACTATATATACCATATTATTACCGACGTACATAGCTAATCTAATCTAAAGTATAGTTGTCATCATAAAAAATACCCAGCATAAGTGTTAAGCTTTATCCTTAAACCCTATGCCAGTGTGTTGGGCAAAACTCACGATCAAGCGTGTGCCGGCTGCGCTGTGCTCCATCCTCCATTACGACACACTCTGCTTTCATTTGGTCTTCATAACAATGATGGGTTCCAGTATCTTAAGCATATCATTGTTCTCGGCAGTACCGGCACCACCACTGCTACCAGCTGCACCGCCTGCTGTACCCGTTGCATAGCTGCCCTTAACGCCCTCCAGCTTAAAGCTTTGATGCTGATGTTGATTGAGCGCCAACATGCGCTGTTGCTGTTGATTTAAGGCTATGGCCTCATGATGTTGCACCTGCAGATTGCCTGCAATATGCTGCAAGTCATGTTGCTGTAGCTGCAATGCGGCCAGCTCGTGCTGTTGATCGTTAGAGGCATCGCCGTCTAGGTGTGTATCTGTCTTGACCACTGTTACAAAGCTATCGGTAACGCTGGTGGCACTTTCATAAAGCTGCTCCGATTGCTCCTCCTCAGTTTTGCCATGAAATTCAGCGCTGCCCGTGCTGCTGGCACGGGAAGTATGCGTGCGCATGCGTCGCATGCGCGCATATTCGGCCTGTTTGGACAAACGCTCCTTGCGCTCTTCGCTCGTTTCCATGGCGCGCACTTGGGCGCGTTTTAAACGTGCACGTTCACTTAGTTTTTGCAGGCGTCCAGCACGTTGCTCCGGCGACTCATTGGCACGCACGGCACGCTGATGTGCGGCCATTTTGTCTAAACGCAGACGCTTCTCTTCCTCAGTTTCATACTTGTTGACACCGCTGCGTCGCGGCGTTGTTGAAGCGCCACTCTCGCTGCTCGCATCCGTCGTGGAATGTGCATGTAGTTGACCGCGCTGACGTTGGCCAGCCAACTGCGGTGCTGCTAGCATTTGATTTAGCTCCTGCTCCAGCAAAGTGTTGACCTTAAGATGCTCTTCATTGCTGCTGGCGTTGGTTAAAAGTGTGGCGTTACCTAGACTGCTTTTTCTGGGCCGACCACGACCCATTTTTGGAAAATCCTGTATGCAATGCTCCTGTTGTTGCCCCAAGCCCGCCACTGTAAGCGTAGAGTTGCCCGTCACCAAATTATATTGTCCCGGCACAGCGGGATTAGTGCCTGCTGCGGTATTGTTGGCAAAATGCACGGGTGTAAATGGCGGCGGCACTGTGTTGGGTCCAATGCCCAGTTGGAAGCCATTGTGATACATGGGATAGTAGGTGGCCGTGGTAGCTGTGGCGGTGCCACCGCTTATGGTATTGCCAGCTGTGGTAGCGACCATGCCCGCTGCCGCATTGCTGTTGGCCGGAAAGGTGGCCAGATAGGGAAATTGATTGTAAATCGGTGTCGCAGCAGGCTGGCCGGCTTTAAGCGCCTTCTGTTGTTGTTCAGCCGCAGCAGCCACTATGACCTTGGCCTCGTTCTGAGCCAAGCTAACAGACCCGCTGTTGTCGTTATTGGCAGCGCCGTTGTTATCATTGCTGGACTGCAAAGAGTTTGGCAAGAGCAGAGCGTAAAAAAAAAAAAAAGAAAAAGCAGAAAAAAATGTGTGAGTAAAAAAATGTCCAGGAGAGGGCAGTAAAAAAATGTTTTTTTTTTTTTTGTACATCTTAAGTTTTAGAATTTGGTGCAGCGCAGCTATGCCGTGTTGGTATTGCTTTTTTCTTAAAATTTGTTAAAAGCAAGAATCGTTTGTTTTCGTTTCGTTAATTGTTGCCACACGCTGAGTTCTGCCACTGGCCTGGCACTTGTGCCCCAACCCCACCAACCGCAGTTGCAGCGCAGCAGCAGCAGACGCCAAGTTCAAGTACAGTACAGTTTGCCACAGGATGTTTGTGCACGATTGAGACAGAGAGCGCAATAGATTATGTTATATAGTTGGATAGATGATGATGAATGATTGATTGTTGGAGTAGAATGAAAGATCGCTCAATATAAGGACAGCCGCAGCCACAGTCAGCGAGAGTTAGAGGGAGCTAGCAATATACAAATAGAGACACACACAGACACACACGCACACACAAATAAATAGAAAACATTGGAGAAAAGTTGGGCATGCACATATGCGATTTAATAATTATTTGATTTTGGATTCGGATTACAATACAAAAAGTTTACACACACTTTGCAATTGAATCTTGATTACAACTACATCATAATTGTAAGAATAATTTTCTACATATCGTATTTTGTTTGTATTGTATACACTACTACTATAAATGTATTTCTTTTTTGTAATTTGTATTTGTAAGCTACGTACATAAGTATGTGTGTAATGAGTGTGCGATATGTGTGTGTGTGTGGGTGTGTTTGTGTGAGTGATGTCCCAGTCGTCGAACTTTTGCAGCATAAAGTAATGCATGAAAGCAGCATGAAAATGTAAGCAGGAGTCACGAGTCACGACTATCGTTTAAATAGTATTGCACAAGGATAACTTGCTCCCGAAGCGGACAAAGGCCTAACATAACATATTTGCTACTTTAACATGAAGCGATTTTAACAGAACGTTAACATAAGCATGAAAATGTAAGCTAGAGTCGCGACTATCGCTTAAATAAGTAGCCGTCGTGTTTTTTGGACATTATAAATTTTATTATAATTATAGGGATATTGCACGCGACAAGTTGCTCCTAAGCGAACAAAGGCCTAACATAACATACTTGCTACTTTAACATAACGTTAACATTATTGATCTTATTTGCAGCATAAAGTAATGCATGAAAATCTAAGCACGGAGTCACGACTATCGTTTAAATAAGTAGCCGTCGTGTTTTTTGGACATTAAAATTTATTATAATTATAGAGTATTGCACAAGGATAACTTGCTCCTGAAGCGGACAAAGGGCTAACATAACATAGTTGCTACTTTAACAGAACATTAACATTATTGATCTTATTGGCATAAGCGGCTCACGAAATGACTCAAGTCGAGTCAATAAAACTCACTCATCGCCTCAGACGTTGTAAAATGAGCCACTCTGCCGCTCAAATTTTAACTTCAGATCCAATCAAGAATCGAGACTAAACACATAGAGTATCATTTTGCATGCCGAGCTTGACAGTCTGTGCTAAGAAAGCGTTTAGAGTTGGCTGTAAAGGTTGCCCCTGAGCAACTGCATCCCATCTTACTGACTATGTGGCTTACAATAAGTTCGTTTGGGACTTAGGAGTGTACAGTGTATGTGTGTGTGTGTGTGTGGGTGTGGTAACTGACTAAAACGCCTTACATACAAATTACAAAAATATAGTAGAAAAAAAAACAGGAACATTTTTTAAAAAATAAAACAGAAACAAGATTTATACAAAAAAAAAAAAAAGAAAAAAAACCCAACTTTGGCATTTTAAGGATGCTCGCAAGCGAGACCAAATTGTGCATGTGTGTGTTATGGTGTTATGGTGAATTGGCCTGCATAGTACATACTAGTAAGGATACATCATACATCAAATACAATCTCTAGCAAACTAACGTGATTCTAACATTGATTCCATTAATGGATTCACAAAAAAATAAAAATGATCAAAAGTGCACTCGAAAGCCACAAATGAGCAAACAGCTTTTGGAATTGATTCGCTGCTGGATTGATTTCGGCTGTGACTGCTGTGCTCCAATGTGGGGTAAGTAGCATGTTTATTTTTTATGATGTGGATGAAGCTCTGTGTTTTGAGTCTGGAGTTGTGCGGTAACCAGCTGCCCTCTCTCTCTCTCTGTCTCTCTGTCACTCTTTCTCTCTCTCTCTTGCTCTGTGTGTCTGTTTTGAGACTGGACAGGACTGCAGGACTACTACTGGCCCGTCAGCTTCGTTCTCTGCAAGCAAAGTAGAGTGAGAGTGTATGTGCTTGATATGAATAGGTATATGGTTATGGTGTGTGTTTATGTGTGTGTGTGTGTTATGTGTTCTGCCTGAGTTGGCGCTAAGAAACTAGCCATTTGGTTTGGTTTGTTTTTGTTTGATTTAGTGGAAGAAGAAGGGGGCCTGCTACTGTGGCGCCTGCGGTGGTGTCGGCGGCGGCATACGCACCTGAAGTTCCTGCTTCTTAGCGTATTTTTGCTGGTAGAACTCGAGCGGATTGGCAATGCTAAAGTGAGGCACATGCGCTTGCAACAGCTTGGCGCTCGCCACACCCTTGCTTGGATCAGCATCGCCATAGATTTGCTGCACAAATATGCTGCTCGGCTCACCGCCATCGAGCAGGGCGGCGGCAGCGGCTACCTGTTGCTGCTGTTGCCCACTTAGGACATAGCGTGCATTTTGTTGTTGCTGCTGCTGCTGCTGTTGCAACTGTTGTTGGTGCTGCTGCTGCTGTTGCTGTTGCACTTGTTGCTGCTGCTGCGGCTCCTGCTTGAGCTGCACGGCCGGACGGAGCGTTGTTGGCGCTATGAACATATTCTGGCCCATATACTCAATGGCATTACCGCCTGCAGCGGCGGCGGCGGCCAATGCCTGATGTTGTTGATAGGCGGCCGCCGTTACCAAATGGTGTTGCTGCTGCTGATCATCATTTGCTGCGGCGGCGGCGGCTGCTGCTGCTGCTGCTGCGGCATTAGCTGCTGCTGCCGCTGCAGCGGCAACGCTGGTCCCAGTTGTTCCACTAGCCGATGTTGACGACGACGACGACGTCACATTTGCCTGATTTAAATTAATATTATGCTCGTTATTATTACAATTGCCAGCCGCGGCGGCAGCCGCAGCTGCAGCAGCAAGTACTTGCTGCTGTTGCACGGTCAGCGTAGTATTGGTTGTATTAGCTGCTGCTGCAGACGACGACACCACCACCGACGACGACGATGACGACGGATTATGCACTTGCTTCAAAAGTTTTTTCTTTTCTCTGACCTTTTTGGCGTAGTCGTTTAGCTTTCTCAGTCTTTCCTTGCGCTCCTCGGTTGATTCACTGGCAATGCGTTGCCGGGCACGTGCCGCCATCTCTGCCAGTCTAATCTTACGCTGATCAGCCGTCTCGCTGGCCCTATACATGCGCATGCGTTCGGCCAGTTTTGATAGACGCTTCGTACGCTGATCTGGTGTCTCCATGGCACGACGTAAACGCTGTCGCGCCGCATTGCGCACCAAACGCATGGCACGCTCCATTTCGGATTCGTTTTGGCGACGCTGGCGATTTGCCTCGGCATTACGCACCAAACGTTTGCGATATTCCTCTTCACTTTCGCGCTGACGTCGCTCGCGCATTCTTTCAGCATTTCTGGCCAAACGGCGTTGGCGTGCCTCGGGGCTTTCGTTCCAGCGCTGCTGCTGTGACGTTGGCGCCGAGCTGGTGTTAGATGCGGGCCCCAAAGGCGTCGGCGGCGGCTGTTGTTTTAAGGACAACGGCTGTGGATAAGCGGATAGGGTTAATTGCAATTGCTGTTGTTGTTGTTGATGTTGCGCCTGCTGCTGTTGTTGCTGCTGCTGATGCTGCTGTTGTTGTTGTTGATGAAATTGCTGATGCTGCTGTTGTTGTTCCTGATGTTGCTGCTGCTGTAGATGGTGATGTTGCTGCTGCTGCTGTTGAAATTGTTGTTGCTGCTGCTGTTGATGCTGTTGTTGCGCCTGCTGCTGTTGTTGTTGCTGTTGCAATTGTATCTGTTGCTGATGATGCGTCGACAATGGAACCAACAGCGCTGAGGGATGCTCAATGAGTAAGCGTGCATTGGGGCCATTGATTGCGAGTAAATGTGTGGCGTATTGTTGCTGCTGCTGCTGCTGGTCAAGTGACGGCTCTATTTTTATCCCATTGGGATCTGGTTCCATTATTTGGCGAAGCCGTAACAACAATCGAAATTGTCGTCTCTAAAACAATACAACGTCAGCTCAGTTTGTTTACGAGTTTTAGGCGGCGGCGCAGACGGCGCTGGCGGCGGAGACGACGTGGTTGAAGATGTTGCTGTCCTGGCAGAGGCTCGTCAACAAAGGCTGAAACCCGGCCAGTAAACTCTGTTGCTCTTACTACTGCTGCTACTGCTGCTGCTGCTGCTGCACTTGCTCTTGTTTTTGCTAATTGCACGCAGGTTTTTTTGCCGCCGCATTTAACAGCCGTTTGTGTCACACACTTTGCTCTATTTATAGAGTAGCAGCGCTGCCGTGTTGGAGTTTGGTTTGGCGGGGGGATGTTTGAATATTTGTTGCGCTTTTGGCGGGCAGGCGGCAGTTATATAAAGTAATGGGCTTAGTTATTGCAAGTAGTAGTATCTGTGCAATACATAGCAGCATGTATATATACTTAGTTGTTGTATGTATTAGTTGTTGCCGTTTTGTTGTTGGCTTTCCTTGTTGCGCATTTGTGGTGTTTGGCGCAACCGCCTTTTTTTTTGCTTTTTGGCTGCCCTTTTTTTTTTTTTTTGTTTTTAGGTTTTTCCTTTTTAAAGCTGCTTCCTCTTGCTTGCCGTCGTCTCGCTCATTGAAAAAAAATGCAAATGTCAAAAATCATTCATTCATACAGATGGCAACAAATGGAAATAAACGCACAATTTGCAAAGTTCTTGTTGGTTTCAATTGTTCTATGCATAACTTTAGAATTTCTTTTAGTTAACTAAACAAATTGCAGCAAATATTTTTTTTTCGTTTTAATTTTTATTATATATACGCCTGTGCTGATTTAATATATAGTTTTTTTTTTTTGTGTTGCTTTTTTAGTATGTTCGCGTTCTTCTTCTTGTTCGATAGTAAATGACAATTGGCGCTGCTGCTACTTCCATTGAATCAACGGCGGCCGCTTCCAGTGCCTTCCAATCGATTTTTCACATGATTATATGTATGTACATATATGTCCATACGTGCAGGCACACACACGCGCACATACACATGCACTTTGCTTATACATACACAAACACACAAGCACGCGACTGTCTATATGTGCTTACTACATACATAATACATACATATGTGCTTAGTTTGGCCTTTTTTTTTTTTGTTTGGTTTTTTTTATGCCCAGTTATATGTATATAAAACACATTTTACACCGCCTTTTTATATACTAGTTGTTGCTGCACAAAATTGTTACATTTATATGGCGTCGCTTGCTTTCGAGCGCTTTTTGCAATTTTTAAGTTTTGTTTTATATGCAGCCTGCTTTACTTAGGCAGTAGCTGTGCACTTTTGCTTTTATTGTTCTTTAGCTGTTTTTATTTATTTAGTGTCTTCAAAAAAAAAACGCGCAAAATCTCCGGCGGTGCGCCGTTTTCTGCACGCACACAACAACACATTAAAAAAATGTAAATACAACTGGATGTGCGTGTGTATGTATACAAGCAGCAGCGGCAGTGAGAAATTGGAAATGGAAAAATGGAATTGCAACAAAAGTGTTATCGCTAGTCTAAACGAGAGTATCGATAGACAGGGCTGCAATCGTTGCCAACCAACAACAGACAAACGAACTTTGTTGATATTTATTTATGCACAACATGTTTATTTATTTATTTTATCAATATGTTTATGCCTGCAATATAAAATTTTTAACCCATAGACCCCGCCATGTAATTAAAACGGCTTGTTTATTTAAAAATTGTGAATGCAACTTTATTCAAGTATTCATTTTGTTTATCCTTTTTGTTTTGTTTTTTTTTGTTGTTTATCATTTATGGTTTTGTGTGTGTGTGTGTGTTTTTAGTGTACATAGAATATTACATTACATAAAAGTATTTCATAATTTTACATCAAAACAATTGATAAATGTGTAAGCACAAAAAAAAAAAACAATTTGAAATTTCGACTAGAACTTAATTGTTAAGTTTAATTACTTGTTCACTTAATTTGCTTAATTTTTTTGTTGTTTTTTTTTTATTTTTAATATATATATATATTTTTTTTTGTTTGTTTATTTTTGTTTTTTTTTTTGAGGAAAGGTTTTGAAGTTAGCCTTTTGTTGTTGTTGTTTTTTTAGAAAGTGGTGTCGACCCTGGGCTAGGGGCATGTGAAAGGGGTCCGTTCATTATTACTATAACAATATGCGTACATACTACATATGTATTGCTAGCGATGTGTGTGTATGCATATGTAAGTATATATGTATGTATGTATATGTATATAATTCCCATATGTGATTGCTGATGTCCGTTTTCATTGGAGTGCATGTACATGTGTGTGTGTGTGTGTGTGTGTGAGTATGTGTGCGTGTATAAATATAAATTCACATACACACCCCCCAATTCAATGGGGGTTGATGCCACACACATTAGGGTGCCTCACGAAAACTTAGCATATGGACCAAATTTTTGGCGCTAAATTTTTGTTTTGTTTTTCGTTTAAAATAAGTTAACTTTCAAAGCTTTTTTTAAAATTAACATTAGCTTTTTATAGTAATAATGAAAAAGTAAATAATAATAATAAACGCTTAATTAGTTTTATAAAATAAATTAAAGAATTTCGTGGTTTTTTGAGTAGTAGAGTTTTGTTTCGTTAGCAAACTATAATCAAATTTGTTTTTCTTTTATAAAGCTTAAAATATAATTGCAATTATAACGTATTATTGTTTTTTTTTTAAAAAGTTAAAAAACATAATAAAATAATGTAACTTAAAAATAAGTAATATACTAATGCAAGCTTTCTTAGTAAAAACTATATTTTGTAAATGTTCTAAAACAGAAATAACTTTAAAACTGTGCAAAATATCGACAAATTTGTATTAAGATGTAAAATTTTAACAAAAACTGAGAAATTATACGCAAATATTTTGCAATTTTACGAAAGATTCGTATAAAAACCAACAAAAAGCTAAAATACTTTTTCAAAATAGTCACAATTTTGCTGATAACAAAAATAAAGCGTCGTGAGTTCTACTATCTTGCTTTAAATTTGATAAACTATCGGCTGCAAAAGCTAAAATATTTTTTCAAAATAGTTTGAGTTCTTCTGTCTTCACTTAAAGATTAATTCTTCTATCAACTAAAATAAAATTTAAATTAATTACAAAATAATATGCTCAAAACAAGTTTAAAACTTTCAAAAGTTTACAACAAAAAGCTAAAATATTTTTTTTTTTTCAAAAAAGTTACAATTTTGCTGTATGGGACAGATAATCAAAGAGATAAAGAGTCTGAGTTCTGCCGTCTTCACTTAAAGATTAATTAGAGATTAGACACTCTTTTAACAACTAAATTAAAAATTTAAATTAATTACAAAAAATCTGCTCAAAACAAGTTTAAAGCTTTCAAAAGTTTACAGCGCGCGAAGCACCCTAATGTGGCAACTCCTGTTGTAACACATATGTATAAAAACCATATATGTACATGTTCGTATGTGCTATCTTGTGGGTGACTATGTGTGCGTGCGTGTGTGTGTGTGTACCTCATATGGGGATGAAGTTTTGGGTGTGTGTGTGTGTTGTGTGTCTTTCCTGTAAGCTTGGGCTTGGCTTGATTTGTGGGTCGGGGTTGGGGCTGGGGTGTGGGGTTTTTGGGTGTCCTACAACTATGGCTTGTTCTATGGGAGCTTGGAGTTGGATGGATCTGAGTCTGGTCTTGGGACTTGGCGTGTCTCTACAATGTCTGTGTGTGTGTGTATATGTGTGTGCGTGCATACATTTATACATGACTATTTTCTATATGTGTATGTATATATATATATCGTACGAATATAATGCATGCATTATAAAAATACTTTACTTCCTGCTCTCTCTTTTAACATCTGCTTCTTCTTCTTCTACTCATTTGTTATTAATGTTAACTTAAAAAAAAAAATTGCCGGCTCTATATCCTAAAGTGCCCATATCGTCATATATGTGTAACGGCTGTTTTCCATGTTCCAGCCATTCATCCAAATACATCCACACAACTGGTTCCAACTACGCTCTATGCAATTTTTTTTTGTATTACTTTTTTTTTGTTAGTTTTTTTTGTTGTTTTTAATGTATACATATATATATTTATAGATTTTTTTTTTTAATATTATTTATGTTTTTTTTTTGTTGTTTTTTTTTTGCTGTCTAAAACGACGACGTTGCTGACGTTGCTCCATACAGCGCATCTGAATCTTCTCCTGCTGCACCCGCCCGTTGCATATGGATAGAGCAGAGCGGGTTGGGGGGCCTTACACTTATTAACTTTGCTCCTCCCATAACTATGTCCGTGTTATATATAGTAGTAGGTATATAGGAGTATGTATGAGTGTGTGTGTGTTTTGGGTGTGTATGTATTGCGTACGTCTGTGCTTAGCTTACCAAGATCGCGGTTTAGGATTCCTTAAAGACATAGACGCTGATAATGTTGTTGTTGTTGTTGGTGTTTCTGGAGCCAGCTCCAAAAAGTCTGGCTTTGTGCACGGTCGCTCCTCTCTCCTGTCGCTCTCTCTCTCTCTCTATATAGTATATTACAAGATTGTGTCTGGATCTGATCTGTATGTCTGTATCATTGTTGCTGTGTCCTTGGGTATCGGGGTTTACTTTTTTCTTAGTGTGATGGTTTTTGGATTTCTTCTTCTCTTTTGATAATGTCCTTGTTTAGTAGCCCTTGAGTCGATCTGCTAGCGGCGGCTTAATCACCTTGGGCGCACTGGCACGTGAGACACGCATACGCTCCGCCGCCTTGGCCAAACGCTTTTTGCGCTCATCCGAAGTTTCGCTGGCACGTCGCAGACGCTGCCTGGCGGCATTCTTCATCAGTCTTAGGGTTCTTTGTACTTCGGTTTCATTCTGGCGCCGTACGCGATTCGCCTCGGCATTTTTGGCCAAACGCAGGCGATACTCCGCCTCCGATTCCTTAGCCCGTTTCTCACGCATACGTGCGGCGTTGCGCTCCAGACGTCTTTCGCGTGCCTCGACAGATTCGTTGCTGCGTCGTCTGGCTGCCTTTTGAGCGCGACTCGACTGTGATCCACCACCACCGCTGCCTGTACCGCTGCCTGTGCCGACGCCACTGACGCCGCCAACAACGACAACGCCTGTGGATAAATGATGATGCAGGGGATGCGGCGCCTGTTGGTGCTGCCCAGCGCCAGTATCTTGGTTATGCTGCTGCTGTTGTTGTTGCTGCTGCTGCTGTTGCTGATGCTGCTGCTGCTGCTGTGTGGACTGTCCTGCGGACTGCTGCTGCTGAAAGGTATTCTCCAAATTCAAGACGGCTGCAACTGTGGCACTATTCGCTGTGGCAGCAGCGGCTGCAGCGGCGGCGGCGGCTGCGTTGGCGCTGCTATTGTTGTTGGCGGCTGCAGCAGCAGCAGCGGCGGCAGCAGCAGCTGTGGCCGAGTTTCCTGTGGCGGCGGCAGCAACTGTCGTATAGTTGTTGTATTCTATAAGTCCTCCCCTGTTGCTTGGGTAAAGATGGTGCATGGGATTTTCATAGTTGAGGTATTCCGGCTTTATAAAGAATGGATCGCGTCCAGCTAGCGCCGTAGGCGAATTAAGGAAATACAAACGGCTATGATGATCTGTGGTAATGCTCCCTCCGCCTCCCACACCCGCGGACATCGAGGGTTTGTGCGCTTGGTCGCGACTATTTGCTTTCAACTGCAGTTAGCACGATATTTGGTTGGTTGTTTTGTTGGTTTTGGCGTTTTGGCGCCGGCGTATATATGTATTTAGCAAATAGCTTGCAATTTTTCATATATTTTGTGTTTGCAATTTAATGGAATTTTTGTTTTTTTTTGTTTTTTATTTTTGTTCGCCGCGTATTAAAGCACAATTAAGTGGCCAAAAAAATGTAGCGAGTAAACAACAAAAGCGACATAACTAATCAATATGGAAAAAACTTCCAAATTCTGGTTGGAAGCTTTCCACACAATTTACACAAACACAAGCACGCATGCACCAATATTTGCGTGGAAAGTGTTGCTGCCGCTCTTCAGCTCAAAGCTTCCAATGTTATTCCAATTGTCAAAATGCGCCGGCTGTGTTTTTGCTGACTGCCAATAGCGCGCAAAGCTAGCAAGTCGCTGGCCAATGGCAGCGCCAAAAATGAAAACACAGCAGTTGGCAGCGCTGCATTAAGCTTTTGCGCGTAAAGCAAAAAATGCATAAACAATAAAAACAACAAGTGCTGTGGCTGCATTTGATTAATTGCATCTAATTTTTGTTTAGCATTTGTTATAACACTAACTAAATACATAGCTAATGCGCTGCTATCGACTGCTATCAACTGTCGATAATGTCGACTAATCTAACTATCGCTCATCGCCTATCGCCGCCGTCGCCGTCTGTGTCTTGTTTGTGCCGCTGGCAACCAAATCAAAACACTCGAAAGTTTCGCGCGGCGCGAAGTGCAACGGACGGCTGCGTCGCAGGTATTTTATTTACCGCCGGTTCTCGTGTTTCTTTTACTCTACTACTACTACGTACACCGAGTGCAATGCATTCTGATTTGTGTTGTTTACTTTGTTGTCATTTGTCGTCATTTTTTTTTATTATTACTTAAATCAACCTGCACACACACACACGCACACACACTCGCGCACATATAATTGTAACTTGGCATTTACTACGTGTGTGTGCACAACTGCCGATTGATTTTTTTTTATAGTAATAATTACATACATATTTTTTTTTGTTATAGTGATTTATATTTTTCTATGTCAACAACAACAACAACAACAAGCGTTGCAATAGAAAATAGTGAAGGCATGTGAGCAAAAAAAAAAGAGCTAAAGAACGACGACAACGCAAGTAACAACGATTTGTCAACGAAATTTATGTAAGCAGCAAGTAACAGAATAACAGAATAGCAAAGAGCAAAAAGCAAAAAGAAACAAACACACACAACTTAATTTACATTAAATACACGAACTATAGTTAATAATAACAAAAGCAACAACAACAACAGCAACGGCTACAACAACAACAATAACAACGACGACTAATAAATACAATAATAATAATAATTTTATACATTCACATTCCATTTTGATTCTGCTGCTGTGTGTGAAAAACTCATAAGAAAAACAACAACAACAACAACAAATACACAGCGGCGAGGTGACGAAGAAGAAATAAAAGCAACGGCATTAACGGCAACAATAATAAACACAACAACAACAACAGTAACAACAACAACAGCTCAGCATAGCTGTAGAGACGTATGCGAAGAAGAAGAAGAAGCAGAAGCAAATAAATAGCAATTTCGACTAAATAAAGGTATTTACGACGTTTTATTTTATTATTACTACTTATACGTGCGCGTATATGTACACACTATACATACATACATACATTTTCATATACATATGTATGTACATACATATATTTCGTTATTAGTTTAACTCTTCAATTTATTATTGTTATTATTATTGCCGTTGCTTGTTGGCATTGTTGTTGTGGTTGTTGTGCTTGTTGTTATTTTTCTTTGCATGTGTGTGTGTTAAGTGAGCCGCTCGCTGCTTACGCTCTCTTTCTCTTTTGCTAGTTCTTATTGAGTTTTTTGTTGTTGCTTTTGTTGCTGTTGCATATTTAACTATGCTCTCACTTAAGCAGCAAAAATAGTTACGTTAAATCAGTGCGTGTGTGTGCGTGTGTGAGTATGTGATAGTCAGTGGCGTCGTTGTGGGGGATCTAAAGAGTGGCCTGATGAGCACAATAGGAAATATTAACTTAAAAATTAAAAAAAAAATTCTGAAATATTTAAATGATGCTGACTTTAATTAGAAGCTATATTCATGCTTAGGTTATTATATATATAAAAATGAAATGATCGCATAACTCTGAAACGGCTGGACGAATTTGCCTAATTTTTTTCATATTTTGTTTGTTTTAGTGTGTAGAAGCTTTATAACACAAAAAGTTTTGAGTAATGAGGAGGTTGTACATTGTCAGATTAACTAATGTTAATGTTTTACGTGTTATGGGTGTTCTCATGAACGCGTTGAAGAATTTCAAATATGATTTTTGCGTGTGTTAGAGGATGTCATTACGAAAGTTTTAAGCCTATTTCGATGTGTTTGTGAATATCGGTTTTTTGCGATTATTTTGGCAAAACCTTTTCCATCAAATCCACCTGAATTGTGAATAAAATGTCAAGTTTATTTATCAGAAGATATTTTGTTTCGAGTACGTCAAGCAAAACGTAATCCAGTGATGGAATTTACGCCGGAAGTTTACAATGAAGCTTTAATTCATATTGAAGATCTATGCTTAGCGATGGCTAATAAGGAATTAGGACAATTGGGAATGCCATCTCCTAATCGATCAATGAATTAGGTATTTCAATTGGAAGAAATGCAACAAATCAAATTAATTATCAATCTAATCGTACTGCCCAGGAATGTGAAGATCGCAATGAACGTGAAAGAATTCGGTTGAGACACAGCCGTGAAGCGCGACATTCGACTAATAATGGTGCAAGTTTGAATCGAGCTGCAAACTAATCTAAAAATCTTATATTTTTCCAGATAAGCAAAATAGAGAATCTGACGATGTTTATTCGCTTTAAGAGTATTAAAAAAGTTTGGGCAGAACAACGTCTGCCGGGCTCAGTAGTCTTATTATAAATGAAATAGGATTTTATTAAATATAAAGTTCGTTTCTTTGATCAATTTATATGCATTTAATATACAAACAGATTTACATACTTTTCTTAAATACTTAATTATCGTCGGGATTGTATGGGATTGTATGTAAGCAGCTTTTCTGGATACTCACTCATTAGCAACTCTTCAAACATAAGAATATAGAACAACTTATACTATATGCTTTGGAACTAGTTAACAAAATCAGTGCTCTGTTCCTATAATTCGTTAAGTTTATTGGGATTTAAAATTTTATTCTAAACCTCCATAAACCTTTTAGTACTCCTCCAGGAAGCTTAGGGCTTCTACAAGAACTTTCCACCAGACGAATGCAAAATGCTTTGGACAATTGCCAAAATTAAATGAGAAATAAAATAATACGTACATAATACTATGTACAATCGGGCGTAAAAATTATTGTAAAAGAATGCTCTATAAAAGTTACGTCTTACGAATTTTTTAAGGTGTTCTGAAACAAGCTGAACCAAAAGTAACATTATTAAGAAGACAGATCGTCCATAGAAAAGAAAATAGCTCCATTCTTCCCTACTTTCTACATATTCAATAATGCTTCCCAACACCAAAATTAGCTTCAAAAATAATTTATTTACATTGTGCAAAGGCGTTATAATCGCCAAAATTTTTTAAACATAAGTTTTTTTTGACTTAACGATGTAATACAAAAAAGCAATAATTATAAAGAATAGCGTTAAAAGTAATATGCGATGTTTAGCAACACCATTACAAATAATATCAGCCAAGCGCATATCATGAGATCTTTCATACATAAATCCCCCATACTCTTCGTTTTGCCGAATAACTTGCCGCTCGCGTTCTTCTGCTTTTTTATCAAGATTGGCCATGAATTCGTCGGTAACCCGTTCAACGCAAACGCTTATGTCACGGCCGTGAATTGTAATTGGTTGTGTATTAAAGACCAGGGCATCGTTAGTCTCACTGGCGTGTGAGTAGTGCAAAAATAGGACATTCGCATCTATTATTTCATTCTTCATAATGCGTATGTCCAGCAATGTTCCGAGATAGTAAAACTTGCGATAGATTTCGTCGAACAGATGCCTTGGTATATTGCATATGCGTAACCAGTTATTTTCGAAATCTGGCAACTCCGGATAGAAACTGTTTATCGATATAAAGGGCTCCAGTACATTGGCCCGAGGGCGTACATTAACGTTGGAACGATTTGGCATCATATCCGGGCGCATCATGAAATTTGCATTACTTTGCACCATATGTAGGCGCATATTGTAGTCCCCATCTTCCGTCATCATATCAGGGTGTATATCATTGGCCCGAGGGCGTATATTGACGATGGAACGATTTGGCATCATATCCGGGCGCATAATGAAATTCGCATTGCTTTGCACCATATGTGGGCGCATATCGTAATCCGCATCTTCCGTCATCATATCAGGGTGTATATCATTGGCCCGAGGGCGTATATTAACGTTGGATCGATTTGGCATCATATCCGGGCGGCTACTGAAGTTGGCATTGTTTTGCATCATATCCTGGCGCATATCAAAGTTCGTATCGACGGTCATCATATCCGGGTGTGTATTATCGTCCCCATCTTCCGTCATCATATCAGGGTCCATATCGTAATCCGCATCTTCCGTCATCATATCCGTCAAATCTTCGGTCATCATTTCCGAGGGCATATTGTTATCGTTTTCCATCATATCCGGGCGTGCACGTGGTGTAACATATATCATAGGCCGCATGCTTTTTTATTTATTTTTGACTTTATAGAATTTTTTTTTCATAAACTAGAGCTTAAATTATTTTTTTTAACTACCTGCTCAGTCGAAATATGGTTATAAAGTGAAACAATAGACACAAATGTAGCCGAGCCTGAAAACTTTCAGTTGACAGTTGAAAAAATTAAAGGCTACTACGTTAAGTAACAAAAATGTTAAAAACCTAGCGATGATTCTTTCCGAGTTCATAGAAATTGAAGAGTTCGAAGAAACCTTTTACCTACTTTTGGTCCAGTGTATAGAGTAATTCAGGAAACTTATCGCATTTGCTCATATCGCTACGTTTTTTCTCAAGTCCTCTGTAATAAGTTCGAATGGTGTTGCTCCTCAGCCTAGGAAAAGACCCATAGACCAAAGACCCTATACAAAATGTGATTCTTCATCAACTTTTATAGCATTCAAAGCACGGCTATCGCGAGCATATCACAGATCTCGGGTTGGAGGCATTAATATCAGGCCAAAATATTATGTTATCAAGAGGGAAAACTTGATCAAGATCTAGTTGTACGAACTTGTCTTTACGTGGGATAGTGAAGAATAGTTTTCCAAATTGAATTTTTCGCATTTTTACCCGCTCTTCCTGATCGCTTTACTTGGATTGTTCATAAAATCATTTTGATACCCTCGAAAACCCCTTCAGCTAAGCCACTGTTGTGAGTATCTGTGTGTGTGTGTTTTTTTGTGTGCTTTGGCTTGTACAGATTACAAATGCCAAGAAATGAATTTCAGTTCGTGTATCTGTGTGTCTACTCTATGTGTGTGTGTGTTTGTGTGTGTGTATTTGTTTATTTTTATTGTTCTTTCGCATTTGATCACCCACTTGATAAAAGAAAATGTCAGGTTAAAACGAGCATAAATTGAATTAAGTGAAATTTTTTTTTGTTGGCGGAAATTTCTACACATAAAATCGGAATACTTAAAAAAAAAAAAAAAATAATAGAATTTCATTTAAAAATTGTTCTTAATTGGCTGAGCTTTACGCGTGTCGACTTTTAACTCATTTGGATTTTGGGAAATCCGAATACCAACACGGGCATAGCTTCAAATCTGGCTTAGATTTTTAGAGAAGAATCGTCTTCTGGGCTATGATCTGGATTTTGGGGCTTAAGATATATTGTTTTAATGGAAATCCGAATACCAAAAAATCTGGCTTAGGTTTCTAGAGAAGAATAGTCTTCTGGGCTACGACCCACAACTCTGCGCTTCAGAGTAGTTGGCTTTATTAAAAAAGAGTAGAGAAAAGTTGCCCCTCGTCTTTGCTAGTGTCTAGAAGCTTGCTGCAGCTTAGAACCGTCTAGAACGAAATACGAGTTTAAGATATTCCCACACTTATCGCTACTAACCGAACTTGTTCTACATTAGATCTAAGGTTCTTGTTGTTGAAATCCAAAAAATGTTTATTCAGCAAGAAATGAGAACAATTGTCTAACCTGATGAAGAGAACTATCAATGAGCACGCTGATCCTGACCAAGCAGATACATTTGTATCTATAAGATTGATTTTTCATATACTCAGCATACTTGCTTATCTTTTGATAAATAGTCAGCATTAAACCCCTAATTGAGGGCAATGGCACTTATTTTATGTAGCCAGCCAGTTGGCGGCAACTTTGGATGCACTCTGATCCTGGCCATAACCAAGTCTTGGCATTTACAAGACAGCTCATAAATACATACATATGTATATGTAATATGTAGATAGATACATATGTATCTCTATATAAGATTACCATATTCATAGCATGCCATTTTCATGCTCAGTCTGACTCAGATACACACCTATGTATGCATATATGTACATATATGTATGTATATAATTGTATATATGCATACATATTTATTTATTGTATATGCACACAGACAGACAGACAATATATAAACGACAGCCCCGATATGCATATGTAACTATCATTAAATGCAGATCTCTATAAAAGCATAAAAAATATTTCTTCTGTTTGTCTGTCTGTGTCTGTATCTGTGTGCATTATTTTATACGTTTTTTTTTTCCTTCACATTCGTTGCAAGTAAGGCAACAACAACAGCAACAACAACTAGCAACAACAAACAACCAACAAGCAATCCATAATAATCTTCCCGTAATTTATAGTCCAAGACAATTTATGTAATTTACAAATACCAAAAACGAAAGAGACGACGAATGAACAAACAAACAAACGAACGAACGAACGAACGTACAAACGAACAAGAGAGCCGAGCGGTGAGCGGTGAGCAGAGTGCAACTGCAACTAACGATAATAACAATAACGTAAAAAAAACACACACACACGCACACATAAAACAGTAACACAGCAAAAGCAACAACAACAACAGCAACGTACTAAATAAACAATTCAACAAATTTGATCCAAAGCAAACGCAGCCAAACACAGACACACACACACACACACACACTCTCACACGCACATTAAAATGCATATGAAGAAAAAGAAAAAAAAAATATATATATGAAAATATGTGCAGTAAGAAAACGTATAAAAACAACAAATGTAACTGCAATGACTGCAAACATGCGGCAAGGGCGGGCGGTGCGGTGCGGCGGGCACTTTGCAAACAAACGTCGAAAATAATGATGATGACGTTGATTATCAATGATAATGATGTTGGTAATGGTAAAGGCAACGCGGGCATACAGAAAATGTCGTTCGTTTTGGAACGCATAAGAAGTGTAAAAAAAAAAAAATGAAAAATAAATATGTAAAGAAAATATTTAAGAGCGAGAGCGAGAGAGAGCGCCCAACGTTGCATTTAAGCCAGCGGTAATTGCATTTTCTTATTGCACGTGTGTTTATTTGCGCTCTTTGTAATAAATGCGCGCGCTCTTGCGACTCTCTTTTGCGCGCTCTCTCTTGAAATAAACTCAGAACAAAATGCATAAGCTATGAATTTACACACACACACAGATACAAGTTAATGCATTTACTTTTCATGCTTTCAACTTTTTAGTTGTTCTTGCTGCTGTTGTTGTTGTTGTGGTTGTTGTTTTTATAGTTTCATGCAATTTTTGCTTATTGTAATTTTTGTTCGGCTTGACTGGAACGCTGTGCGCCCTACGAGGGTGGTAATTAATGTTTGTGAAATTGTAATTTAGTTCTATTTATTACAGAGTGTGTGTCTTATAATATGATAATGTTAAGAGTTGAGGTTTTTTATATATTTTCTACTTAAATATTAACATTATTGTAGTCCAGATTGTACATTAATTTAAAATTGTGAAGAAAATTACAATAAAACCACTTTGAAAAAAACTATAATTTTTAATTCAACTTTAAAATCATTTGGACAAGCTTTTAGTTACTTCTTTTGACACACCTGTTGTTCCTGTTAGAATTCGCCAAGGCGAAGTAATTCCTTAATTCCAACAATAAGAAGGTCACGCTAAGCACAGTTCCTTCATTCGTATCTCTCTCCAAAGAGAGCTTTGATCAAAATTGGTCCACTATTTCAAATTGGTACTATTAAAAATGTGAACCCGATTCGATTCTTTACGGCACCTTGTAATATACTTGCAACATGAAGTAATTCTGTTGTCATCTTGTGTGGCAAAAAGTCTTACTTAGGCAACCTTTGGGGAAAAGTTAAAAAGACATGAATATCTTTTTCAGTTTTTTATATTGGAACCATTGCAACAATACTCTACGCGACGATCTGCTCCTCTAACATGTATCTAGAAATAAATCAGAATAACCTATTTTGTATACTTTTTAACCCCCATTGGCATTACATTAGGTAATTAAATCATCTGTTAGTCTTTCGAAAATCAAATAAAAAATATACAATCAACTGGTAGTTTATTTCCTACTATCAAAATAATTATCTAGAGTATCAATTTTATCTGAAAGTTCACTTAAAACTTTTGAGCTCTAAAACTCTCTTTTCAACAGTAACAAGCGGGTTCAAGGCTTGCCATGCCTTCTTCTATCATCCTCTACTCCCACATGGAACATAGGGCCTCGATCATACTCTTGTAGCGAACATGAGTAGTAACTGGCGGCTTGTAGTTCATGAACAATAGATTTTCTTCCTGTACAGCGTGTTTTTTTAGTGGTTCATAAGTTTGAGTTGGCAACACTGCTTTATCTGACAAACCATTAAACAGCTGATAGTTGCTATTTGTTAAAGTTGGTTGGACATTTTATTATGGATAGAAAATTGAAATATATTTATCAAAATAAAGGTTCGTCCAACTTAAACTTCAATTCAAAATTTTTTTCTCCGATGACGTCACTAGAAAGCTATAATGAGAATGTTTTTGGAGATCTTCGAAAAATTCAAATTAATCTAATGTTGGATCGTGAATTTCCAGTTTGGAACAACTCTTCTGTCGAATCTTATACCGAAGAATTCTTGCAAACAGGCATTGAATGCACATCGACAGGAATGGTTGGAGTAGTTGCAGTCGTGGACAATGTGGAGCTGATTTCCATGATGCGAAATATGCAGAAATTTGTTCGTAATCCAATCTGATGTCATTATTCTCATAATTGGTTCTGTAAACATCGTGGACCACTCGCTGTATAAGAGGATCATTACCAAATTGTACACTGAACACTTGCTTAATTTATTCTTTTGGGGCATTCGTTTGGCTTCGTATTGTTTCTCCCTCAAGAATATAGAGATCAAAGTCTCGAAATTCCGTTGTCCTCAAAACTTGCATTAGTGATCTTAGAGAAATATGCGTTGAATTGTTCGGGAGACAAGTTGCTTCCTTCATCACTGCATCCACTTCCAATCTTTTTCTTCATGTTATTTTCAAAAACGTCTTGCTTCCTCTTCCATTTTTTTCTCCAATCACAATCTGATGCTCTGAATGGCTTAAAATATGCTCCTGTCGATTCGGTACTTCGACTTCGTTTTCGGATTCTACTGGAGATTCGTCGTCCACAACTACTACATCCCGGATCTAGTAAGGAAGTAACTTCCTTGACCTTCATTCAGATATAGTGCGAAGGAGCGTAAAATAGCAAAACTCTCGAAAGATTTAATTGCAAAAGTAAATTTTGATAGAAGCTACTTAAGTCTTGGAACTAATGAAAATCAGAATTTGCCCAAGTAGTAAGCTTAACACATAACACAATAAATATTTACGCAGCAACCCTCGCATTTGATGCAATTAATCAGCTGGCGTAGGGCATAGACTATGGCGTCACAGCTGTACCACAGCCATAAGCTCATCCCAGCTCCAGCTCTGGAGCTACTCTTGTTTCGTTGTTCCTGCCTTTGCGGTTTATTTTATGTACAATTTTTTGTTGCTGTTGTCTTTGTTTCTCCTCGGGATTGCTTGGGATTTGTGGAAAAACTTACAACAGCAACATTTGTGCGTTGTAATTGAGCATTGGCAATGGCTTTTAAAATGTTGCCAGAGAAGAAAAGAGTGCGGGGCGGGTTGGGGTTCCGCATTGGACAGCCAAGCAGATAAAGAGTTAGCTTGCCCCGCCGACTGCTTCGCTCCCCTACCCGACGACGACGACGGCATAGATGTTGCATGCATCATTTATGGCTTTGGCTGGATAAACTCGTCTATGTAGCTGTTGCAGTTCTTGTTGGGGTTCTGCTTCTTGTTCTGGATGATGATGGTACTGGCACTGGTACCAGAGAGGAGCTCAGCTCAGTTTTCAAAGTCTTTTGGTTATCTCTCTGGTTGAAGCAGTTGCCGTGTTTGCCATTGCCAACTTTTTGTCTAGTTTTGGTTTGGTTAGTTTTTAGAATCTTGCTCGTTTACTTCGTGCTCGCTCTTGTGCCATGAAAGATTTTAATACTCGCAGAGCAGAGTCAGAGTCATCGTTGTCGTCTTTGACTGCGCTGCTCCCAACTTGGGTACTTCGTACCGCCCACAACCAGATGCGTCTTTGAGCACCACTCCTTGCCAAAGTTGCTGAACTTCTTGTTCCTTTGCATCCTACACTTGTTTTTGCTGTTGTTGTTGGTATCCATCAGCATCACCAGCATCACCAGCATCATCATCATAATCATCATCTTTGTGCAGCAAGACTCTGTCTGTTATTTGTTTTCGCTTTACTTCTTTTAAAACTTTTACCTTATATCTAACACATTCCTTGGGTTTTGTTTTTGTGCTTTTCCAGCTATTTGCATTAGGTATCGGTAAAAACTCTCCTCTCAAGTGTGTATCTTTGGGAGTACATAATTTCAGTTTTTAGTGTAAAAAGTGCTTGAAAAACTTTGCTCATTTGTTCTCTCATATACCAAAAATATAACCCTCAGAACACTTTTGGAAATAAGTTTATTATCCGCACTCGTTAAGGCTTTACTGTCTGATGTAAGGCCTTCCTCGAGGCGCATCTGTTACGCACAATCCTTTCCTACTGCGGTTTACCAAAGGAAGCTAGTTGGCATAGCATGGAACCTGAACCTTCTCGTAAGTCATCACCAACGCGTTGCAGGGCAAGGATTTTGCATTTTACTTGTTGCTTAGACACTCCCAAGCGCAACCGCATCAGTCTGTCTCAGTATGGTAATGATGGGCTTCTCGTAGAGAACTTTATTTTTTTTTTGGCAAGCATAAGTTCGCATTGGTTGAGTTAGTTCCCAACAGCAAGCTGACTTCTTATATATGCTCCTATAAGTCCCACAAGGGTTAGAGCTGACTCTTGCGTCTACTTCATATAAGAAACGTATGACATACCTTGACCTTGCTTTTAATGATCATATTTAAGCACATCTCTTGGTAAGCTACTAGCTTCTTTTTTCCGGTCTTCTGTTAAACAATTTCTGATAAAAATTCGAATAAGTCGCAGAAGAGATCGCCGCCATGGTTGTCTATTAAAAAGTAACCTTAACTAGCGGTTACGGACATAGAAAGACCATTTCAGGACATCGTATCGCAAATCAGGGAGACGGCTAGAGATCTGGCGGAAAGAAAATGGTACATGGTGTCCGGTTGTTGCATTGCCCGAGCGCTCTGGCCGAGATATGATCCAAAGCGAACATCTGAACTCCTGCGCTTCCATAAAAACAGGACTAGGATGGTGGTAGGCGTTGTAACGGCGCACTGCACCATAGGCGATATGGCGGAGAGGTTGCACGTTCCCCATCACGATTTCTGCCGCAGCTGCAGGGATGAAGAAGGGACAAAAAGCATCCAACACCTGCTATGCAACTGCCAGGCGCTTCTTAGAAGACGAACCCAGTTTCTGGGTAAACCACTCCTTGAGAATTTGCGAATTCTAGCTTATGTGCCCATGCAGATCTGGCTGTTTTCGTGGAATCCTCAAAATAATTGTGCAACATGAGAGACTTAGGCGATTAGGCATGTACAGTTCTTGATGCTCCTCCACTATCCCTCCCTGTTTGAGGCCAATCACACAGATTTATCGCTCTATCCGAGATTTCATTTCAATGTATACTTTGTTTCATTTGAGAGAGACTTAATACTGCTGTCTCGGACTTTTGAAATCTTTTCCAATTCTTCCCATTGCCTTTAGTACTGCCTGAATGTCTCATGAGAATGCTTGTCCATATTCCAAGAATTTGAGACTAGGATGATTTTTAAAGATCAGTCTACGGCATATACTTCCATTTGGAAGAAGCTGATGTTTACTCGAAAAGATTTCCATAGCAGTGCTACTTAATTTTGTTTCCAATAATATTTTGGTTTGTTACTCTCAGATAGATGGGACACTGACAAGGATGCAAAACGTGTCAATGATCATTGATGTAACAAATGTTTTTCTTTTTTTTTTTTTCTGATTAATTTTATTTATTTTATGCAGCTTTTTGTCTTCTGACTCTATAGCGCATTTATGACTTAGAACCTTAACAATGAATTGGCGAACTGCCCTTGTAACAATAAGTATCAAACTTATCTATAACTTCATATTTATGACTATTTACAATTACGATTTAAAGTTTTTAAAGGAATAATCATTGCGAGAATCTAAAGGGTGCCGTCTTTTGAGCCTACGCCTATTTGTATTTGTGGCTAGGGATGTTGCAAGTTGATTTGGATGATTAGTAAGCCTATCCCTGTATCTTGAGCTGTGTCGTCCGATTAGTTCAGCTATGGTAGGGATGTTAATGTCATTATGCAATACTTCGTTTCTAACAAACCATTCTGCTCCAGTCCATCTTCTCAGAGCCTTGTTTTGCATTGTTTGCAGTCGTTTTATATGTGTTCTCGCAGCAGTTCCCCAGAGCGGTATTGCGTATGTGAAGACTGGGGCTACAATAGCATTGTAAATTGTTCTTTTGCTATGAAGCGACAATTTGCTAGAAGTTTTCAGCATCCAGTCCAATTTTTTTAACTTTAATTTGCAGCTTTTGACTGTCTGAGTGATGTGTGGGCCGTATGTCAGTCGTCTGTCAAATGTGACTCCCAGATATTTTACTTTGGTGGCTCTTGGTATCGGAGATCCCAGTGTGACCTCAGGGCAGTCCCCTCTTCTGGTGGCAAATGTGATGTGCACTGATTTTAGTGTATTAATGGTTATACACCAGCGTTCCGTCCAGCTCTTGAACTCGTCTAAATATGCCTGTAGAAGTTCTGATGCTTCAAGCTCAGATGGACTGCTGCTCAGTATTGCCGTATCGTCTGCGTATGTTGCTATTAGCAATCCAGGGTTAGGTGAGGGCAGCGGCATGTCTGCCGTGTACAAGGTATATAGTGTGGGGCTGACAACACTTTCTTGAGGAACACCTGCTCTTACTTGCCGAATCGTTGATATAGCTTGTCCTTTTGCGACTTCAAAGCTTCTTCCTTTCAGGTAAGAGGCTAGCAGTTTGTAGTATTGTGGGAGAGCAGCTCTTATTTTGCTCAGGAGTCCCACATGCCAGACGCGATCAAAGGCCTGTTGGACATCTAGAAAGACTGCTGAACAGTATTCCCTTTTTTCAAAAGAACCCAATATGTGATGGGCAACTCTGTGTATTTGTTCCGGGGTTCCTTGCTGACTCCTAAATCCAAATTGGTGATCTGGTATTGACCCTCTTAGATCCTAGCTGTCCTAGCACTCTTCGCAAAAGTATTCTTTCAAATACCTTGGATAGTACTGATAACAAGCTAATTGGTCTGTACGAGGCAATTTCTCCAGCGGGTTTGCCTGGCTTTGGAATCATCACAATCATAGCACTTTTCTTTTTAACTAAATATCTTTTATTTCTAGTTTTATTTGCATTTAAAGTAAATCTGCAAGAGCTCTATTCTTTACTCTTTGTAGAATCTTTGACCCCAAGTGATCCCGGCCAGCACACATGGCTACAAAAAACATTTACAAGACTTTTAAGGCGAGATCTGGTACTTAGCCCCTGCTGCTTGGGAACCACACCCTTAATGCATATTATAAAAAAAGATTGATGTAATTGTTAAGATACTCCTGCTTGGTATTTATTTTTATTTTTGGATTTTTTTATTTCAATACAAGACAAGTTTGAGTTTGAGACAAAGCTGAAACTTTACTTGGATTAATGCATAGGTGTTGAATTTCCACTTCCTCTCTGGGTCTTTTTATGTGCCATACACACATAGGCACAACAAACACACCTTATATACATATATGTATGTATGTATATACTCCCCTTTTTCCGTGCCCATTGTTATTATAATTAAATTATTGTTCATGTGTCAATCTGTATGCATATCATGATTTATGTATATGATTATATATGTATGTGTGTACATACATATGTACATATAAGCTTATGACCGAACTTGAAATACTCTCTTTGAGACTTTGAGACTTTTTTCCATGAAATGCGAACCAGCCATATAACTATTTTTTTTGTTTCTCTCTGTTGTGCTCCAATTTCATTGTTTTATGGAGTTAACAACATAAAAAAAAAATTAAAAAAAAAATAAAAAAAATACATACTAATATAATTATATTCTCAGAAGCACATAACAAAAAAGAAACTAAATAAATACTTTTAAATGTGGAAATGGTGGAAAAATAAAAAACTAGCACATTTATGGAGCGAAGCATACATAAGTATATATGTATATAATATATGTGGTATTTACATAGTGTGTGTGTGTATATAGGTACCTATATACTTACAGAAAGCTCATTTATAATAAAATGCAACAAATTCTTTGTATGTTTATGCTTTAGATACATTTTCATAAAGATGCAACTTCCGCTCTTATCTAATCTTAAGTTTCGTATCTTATCTAAAGATTAAACAACTTGTTACACTAATATCTATATCTTTATGGTTTGAATCTTTTTTATACGAGAATGCCTGAACTTGTTTCGATGAAAATTTCGTAGATTTTGAGGTTGATAGTTTGTGTTCTCATTTAAAGTTTTTATGTACTGCGAGGGTTGTCTTTAATGTTTGCCTTAATAATGCGTAAGGCATGCTGCAACAAGTGGAGAATTTTTCAACATACGCACGATGTTTGTAAAAGTTGAGTGCTTGTAAATATAGGGTGGGCCAACTGTTGGTTTGTTTGTTAATTGCACTTTTTATCGTATATTTTTATAATAAATTGCGCAGATGTAACAGGTGGGTCAATAAGTCTTTGGCCTAACTAAGAAAAACACAATTTTCTACAGTAATTCATATTTATCCATCAAAGTAGTTCCCTTTGGCAGAGCATTAAACCGCTTCTCTAACTTTTCAATAACGGTCTTGTAGGCCGAAGTTTCGAGGCCCCAAAATACGCTTCAGTTTCGGCGATCACCTCCTCATTAGAGCGAAATCTCCTGCCACAGACCATCTTTTTGAGCTGGGAGAAAAGGTGGTGATCGCTGAGGGCCAGATCTGGACTATACGGTGGGTGGGGAAGCAATTCGAAGCCCAATTCGCTGATTTTGTCCTCTCGGGGAAGTTTTCATTCAGTGTTGATTTTCTTCTGGTTTGAGGAAGCGCGGCACCCAGTTTGAAAACAGCTTTTTCATGCCCAAATGTTCGTGTATTATGGTCTTCACTTTGCGGTTGGAAAGTATCATTTGCTCGACTTTTTCGACGTTTTCTGCCGTAACTGCCTCATTTGGACGACCAGAGCGTTCAGCATCATCGGTGTCTGTACGACCGCGTCTAAACTCAGCGAACCAGTATATGACACTTGATTTTGATGGTGCAGATCCTTACAACACTTTTCAAGCCATTGGTGGGCTGTGACGGTACTTTTTCCCATCAAAAAACAATGATAAATCAAAACACGAAATTGCTTTGAATCCATGATTTTTGTAAACACAAAAGTAGCTTGGGTAAATATAAACAGATTGACTTGAAATTTTGACAGGATGCATTTGTAGGTTGGTAGTATCGAAAAATCATAAGGATAATCAACTGGAGTCGCCATCTCATGTCAGGCCAAAGACTTTTTAACCCACCTGTTATAGATATATTAAATGCAAGTTTGAAAGTACTCATTTATGTATGATAAACTAGTAAGCCCGGCAGACGTTGTCCTGCCCAAAATTTTTGAATACTCTTAAAGTGGGTAAACATCGTAAGATTCTCTAGTAAGCTTATCTAGAAAAATATAATATTTTTAGATTAGTTTGCAGCTCGATTCAAACTTGCACCATTATAAGTAGAGATGAATATCAGGATATCCGGTAACTATCCGATATCCGGTCTATCCGTCGGCCTTAATACTATCCGGCTGAATACCGGATTACTACTATTCAGCTGGATAGGATCCGATCTGACTCTGTCTCCTCTCCTCTACTCTTATTACCCTGTGTTGAAGATGAACTGCTACTTCTGCTAAGTTTTGCCGGATATCCGGCAACATGGTTGGCCGAATATCCGGTATCCAGCCAAACTGCTATCCGTTTCATCTCTAATTATTAGTCGAATGTCGCGCTTCACGGCTGTGTCTCAACCGAATTCTTTCACGTTCATTGCGATTTTCACGTTCCTAAGCAATACGATTAGATTGATAATTAATTTCGTTGTATTTCTTCCAATTGAAATACATCATGCATTGATCGATTAGGAGACGGCGTTCCCAATTGTCCTAATGCTTTCATTGTATACTTCCGGCGTAAATTCCATCACTGGCTTACGTTTTTCTTGACGTACTCGAAACAAAATATCTTCTGATAAATAATATTGATATTTTATCCACAATTCGGGTGGATTTGATGGAAAACATGTTGCCAAAATAATCGCAAATAGAACACGTTTTGTATATGGATGAGCAGTAACAGCAGCATCTGCTAAAGTTTGATCCCAGTGCAAATCGCGTTTTCCAACAAATTCAATTTTTGACATGCATCTCAATACGTTGCACACAATACGCTATTCACTGCTCTCAATGATTGAAACTATGTTGGACCTCGAACATTGATAAACAACAACAATACCAGTTTTTGTATATATGGCAATATACACACAAAAACCGATATTTACAAAAATGCGAATATCTCACGAACCCATTCACATAAACACATCGTAATAGGCTTAAAACCTCGGTATTGACAACCTCTAACACACACAAAAATCAAATTTTAAATTCATCGACGCGTTCATGAGAACACCCGTAACACGTTAAACTTTTATATATATAGATAAATAATATCACTCAAATGGCCGCTGAGAACTTCGTCATTTTCGATGAATTTTTTTTAGTAGCTTTGATCTCTACTTACGCCCAAGTACATTCACTTTTGACGAGTATCGAAAGTTACGAATCGCGAGTGTTTAACAACCAAATTAACAGATGACCCACCCTATTTGAATGAAACAAGAAAGGAATCACTTTTATTTTCTAAATTTAAAAGAAATGCAAAGTTTTTTTAATTTAGGCAGAACTTGCTTCGATAAAGTGCCTTAATATGCAATCGAATACAAAAACATCGATATATCGCTCCTGAATGCGTTATCGATTTTATTGATAGTGCCTGGATGTTTTAATGGCTCTACTTTTCTAGCAACCATCGAAGTTAAATGCGCAATCGAATATAAAAATATCGATATGTCACTCCTAAATGATTGATCGATTTTATTGATAGTAGCCTGGATGTTTTTCTGGCTCTACTTTTCTAGGAACCATCGGGGTTAAATGCGCAATCGAATAAAAAAACATCGATATATTGCTACTGAATGCGTTATCGATTTTATTGATAGTGCCTGGATGTTTTAATGGCTCTACTTTTTTAGGAACCATCGATGTTAATTGCGCAATCGAATATAAAAACAACGATATATCACTCCTAAATGCTTTATCGCTTTTATTGATAGTGCCTTGATGTATTTAAGGATCTACTTTTCTAGGATCAATCGAGAGTGGTCTTTCTAAAAATCTTCTTATTTGAGTGAATATATTTTATCGGGCTTTGTCGCCGGTGTATGGATATTCGTCTTTCCAATTCTTTCAAAATTTCTAAAGTATGAGCATTTTTTTCTAGAAACATTTGCGATACCTTTTGTTGAATTTGAAACTTTTCGTAATACCCATACTTCCAATGCTGTTTTGTTACTATGCACAAATTCATTATAAGTTTCTTGATGACGATTTCTATGCCTGATTCTTTTACATACAGAAGGAGATCCTCTAAAGGTTTCTTCCCAATTCTTTCAAAATTTCAAGTGTAAAGGCATTGCTTTCAAGAAACATTCGCGAAACCTTTTGTTGAATTTAGAACGTTTCGTTATACCCACACTTCAAATGCTGTTTTGTTACTATGCATAGATTCCTTATAAGTTTCCTGATGACGAATTTTATACCCGATTCCTCAACCTTATAGAAGAAGACATTGGAGATCCCCCAAAGTTTCCTCAAGTATGATCAGGGAGAATAGAGAAGTCTATATACCGATGCCCGTCTGTCTGCCTCACTATCTTTTTAGAATTCCCTAGCTCATTACCACATTTAATAAAAATCGGTTTACTATATCATATAGCCCCCATAGAACCTATCGGTCAAAAAACCGTGTTTGTTGTAAACTTAATTGCATCCCGTAACCAAATTTGTTATTTGGTAGCTTTTTAGAGTGTCCTTCCACTGCACGAAATTCTATCAAAATCAGTTGCCTATATCATATAGCAGCCATAGGACCGATCTGTTAAAAAAGATTGGTTTTTGTTTATGAAAATAATCTAAACAAATTTGGTAAATAAATTTTATCCGGCTGCCATCTTTAACTTATGCGATATTCGAAAGAAATTCATTTTCTTTATCTACATTAAATGCTTCGATGTCATGTCGTGATAAATCATCGCGTAAAAATTTGTATGCCAAGACGTAATTTTCAGCTGATAATAAATGTTTTAAAAGAGAACATACTCTTCTCAGTCGGACTTGATCACACTCATAAAGCCAAAGCCGATATCACGATATATCGATTTAGAAATGTATATAAGCATCGGCGATATTTACAGAGTTTTCCAAGCTAGATGTTCAGTAGCGTGTGCATATTTTTGCTAAATAAATATATTTTAAATTTAGGTTATCAAGTCACAGAAGCAAATTTAAATAGCAACCCTCGCATGTTTGATTATCCTTTTTGATGCCTACTGTCGATAACAATTGCCGCTGCTGCTTATCGATAGAGCAGTACAACTGTTGGTGACGAGAACGAGGGAGTTTGACAAGTCTGCGAGTTTTTGCAGAATAGATTTATTTAAACCTTTCAAATTGTAGGTTAAACTTATTCAGTTTTTGGTAATAGAAAATAGTAGCAGTTTGTGGATAAATTTATAGATTTTTGTTTGGAAGAGAATTTCTATCGAATTCGCTATTCTTCGTTTTATTCTATTTAAGGTTATTCGATTTAAAAAAAACATCGTATGGCTTTCACTTTGTTGGACGACAGAGACACTTGGCCAAATTGGTGGAACGTTTAGCAGCATAAGTCGACTGCTTTGATCGTTTCTGGGTCTTGCTTGTATTCCGATAGATCCATATTGGATCGCCAAATGTTAAGTTTGTGGATAGTATTTTCATGTCCTAATATTAATTTATATATTTTATAGATATTCTGGCGATCTGAGAATTGTGGGTTCGAGTCCTGACTAAAGTCCCTTTCTTAAATTTTGATCGAAATTCTTGAGGTAGGAAGGGTATTTGACAGAAACAATGTTCCATAAAAAAGATTACAGATTTATTCAACTGCCCACGAATCTCAAGCAATTTTAATTTCTCTTATCGAAATAGCTTTAGTTGAAAAACTTTTAAAATTATACACATAATAATAAAAAAAAAAACAAAAACATCAATAAATATATAGCTAGAGCTACCTACATATAAATTTATTTTTAAATTGGCAATTTTCTTCGAATAACTTAAATTTAGCTCGCTTGCAAATTTTGCATTGCATTTAAAGGTTATTTCAAAGCGTTGGTCACACTGAAGCTTGATAAATGAAAATATATTGCTCTATCGTTGTGAGGTTAACTTGGAATTTTAATGCTGACCCAGCTAAATATGAAATATGCAAATTCCGACATGACCTCAAAGAAATAAGTATAAGTGCATCCATCGTATAAGCCATTGTAGGTAATATTTTTGAAACTTGCAAATGGTCATAGATAGAAATGTATCTGGAAACGTAAAAATTTGTGGTCTTCAAATGAATATTTTCATATTTTTAAGTAAATTAAGAATTTATGTGATGGTTTGGTGAGGTGTGGTGAGGTGAGGTGTACTACGTGCATACAGTGAGGCAAATAAGTTTAGGCACAGCGACAAAGAAAATGATTTGTGCTATCAATTAATGACAAAATATAGTATAATAGGAAGGAGGAAAGTTAAGGAATAAAGAAGAAAAGGAAAAATAAATATACAATATGTAAACACTTTTTACAACATTCTTTTTGGGGCAGAAGTGCGCTACTTGTGCAGAAATGCATTTCTGGGCCAATAGTTTATCGAAATTTCATATAACCAAAATTTCAATGTGCGAAATAAATTGAATTGAAATAAAATATTGTAAGCACGAATGTGTAATGTAAAATATACTTCTAAAAGTTACGTTTAGAATTATTAGAATAATTAGAATTCGGCCTTTTAGAACTTTCTCTCTTATTAATCTAGCGTTTTACGTATACTGATTTCAGTAAAGTATTTGACTCGGTAAACCATAGTCTTCTCCTCTTAAACTGTCTCGTCTGGGGTTTTCGTCTTGCCATTTAAGTTGGATATCATCATATTTATCTAATCGAGTCCAAAAGGTAGTTTTTAAAGGCTGCGAATCTACAGAAATTAAGGTCACTTTAGGGGTATCTCAAGGTAGCCATCTAGGCCCTCTTCTTTTTAACTTACTTTTAAATGAAGCTCCCCCAAGTAATCAAATCTTCTCCCATTCTTATGTATGCGTATGATGTCAAACTCTGTCTGTCCTATTCCGATAAAAATAAGCACTTACTTCTTCAACATGATTTTGATAACATGCAATCTTGGTGCAATTTCAACCAACTCTTTCTGGACAAGTCAAAATGTAACATTATGACATTTTATCGTTCTGCTCCTTATTTGGCTACTTATACTTTAGAATCTTTTACCTTAGAACGCATCGAGAGTGTGTCCGACCTTGGTATTTTAAGCGATCATAACCTTAAATTCAATAACCATATTTGCAACATCGTCAATAAAGCTAGAGGGGTTCTTGCTTTTATTAAGCATTGGTCTAAAGAGTTTAACGACCCTTACACGACCAAACTTCTTTATATCTCTCTCGTCCGTCCTATTTTAGAATATTGTTCCTGCGTTTGGAGCCCTAAATACTACGTTTATCAGGACATGATTTAGTCCGTCCTTTTTGCACTCCGTGACTTAAACTGCGACCCAAACATCCGACAACTGCCATATTCTGTTAGACTTCGCCTTCTAAAATTACCTTCCTTAAATCATTGTAGAACATGCCATGGCGTCGGTCTTATCGATTCCAATGTACTTCTTAGCAAAGTTGCTTTTGTCATTCTTTCTAAAATAACTCGTAATTTTCAACCTTTAGCCTTACAATTTTGTAGATCTAATTATGCTTTACACGATCCTTTCCGTGTCTTATGCTCTAATTATAATAACTTTTATAATTTCCTTTCTTTCGAACGATCTATTCAATCTATCACTTCTTCTTCTATCCTAAGTTATGTATCTTGACTTGTCACTACGAGCATCCTTGATCAATCCTATATTATGAGTCACTCTTTTGGTCAGCGGTGATCCCTTGGCACTTTTTTTTTTTTTTTTATAATATAATGTTTAATTTTTATCTTGTTTCCTTTTTTTCAACTTTTATATTGTAAATCCAAATGTCTGGCCAGTTCTTGATACGAGAAGGTGCATATCGTTAAAAAGTTCACCCATCGGGCTAGATACGCGGATTAGTTATACCTTCTATTTTTCTTTTCTAAATAAATTTACTGTTTTTTTTTCTACAATATTTAATGTCAACTGTGCTTAGTTGTACTCCTTAAATAAATAAATAAGTAAATAAATAAATACTGGAATATATTCAGGGTAATTTTTGGGAGAACTCTGAGCCATAAAGAGGGTACAATAGATCCACTTGGGTCGCAGTACATTTTTGACCCAATAATAATATTTATAATAACCATAGGTTATCGAGCATGTAATGTTTATGTGCTTTATGAGATCAGATGTTAAAGATTCTTGGGTCTAGAAAAGTTTAAAAAAGAGCAAAAGTTTTAAGTGCACAATTTTGTCATTTCTCCAGTATCCGTTTACTATATAGTTTAGCCCCCACTGAAGACGATCATAGCTTGTATCTTTGTAAAGATATCAGTACCGAATACAACAAACATAAGTATTTTGGAGTAACTAAGCACTACGTCGAATTTGATCGAAATAAATTCATTTATATTTGCTTATATAGGATAGAGTATCTCAAGATTCGCCATACCTTAAAGAGTGGGTAGCGCCCCTAGTTTTTAAAAAAAAAATTTATAACTTTTGAAAATCAGCTGAATTCCGGAAAACGAAAAACCTAACAAATTTTATACGGATTTATTTTTGCTAATATTATACATAGGAAGTTGTAAATTATAACCAAATGGTTCCAAGTGTAGTTCCGAAATATTATAATTTATGAAAGAATTGTTTAAAGAAAAAAAAGCAAAAATCGGTTTATTTGCTTAAAATATTTTTATTTAGATTATCTTGTATAAGTCTTTATAATGGAACATCGTCTTTCAAATTCGTTTTCGATAGTGTCCCAAAACTTGTTTCAGCAAAAAAGAAGCGATTTTTTTTTTTTTTTGAATAGAGTGGCAATGTGCCGATTACATTCAACACCAATCGGCAATGAGTTTTTGATAAATAAATTTAGAGATCGCGTATAAAAACCGTATTTTTACAAACAAAATTTTTGAAAAATTAAAAAATAAGAACTGGCCGTTCAAATTTCAGAGCTTCTAATGCAATGAAAAAACAGGTTCTAATTTCTTGAATTTGTGAGCGTTCTAATATGTGAGCGTTCTCATATGCACTTTCCTTGTTATGATCGATAAATTCTTATATTTTCCGATAAATTCTTCTGTTGTGTTGGCGCATAATTCTTCTTCTTCTTCTTATGTGGCCATAACAACCCGATTACCGGGTTACGGCCTGCCTTAAAACTTCACTCCAGGCGCCTCTGCATTGCGCGCGCCTTCTCCAGTTGGTCACACCGAGCAAAGACAGGGCCCCTTCCACTTGGTCTTTCCAACGCAAACACGGTCGTCCTCTCCGCCGACGGCCGCTGACTACCGCATCGAACACACGTCTAGCTGGAGCATCCTCGTCCATCCTAACGACATGTCCGAGCCAGCGAAGCCGCTGGATGTTGATACGCTGAGCAACGTCCATGTTGTTGAAGAGCTCATACAGCTACTGGTTGGTGCGGATGCGGTAGTCATCGCCAACTCGAATAGGACCAAAGATCTTGCGCAGTATTTTCCTCTCGAAAACTCCCAAGGCAGCTGCATCAGTTAGCGACATGGTCCAGGCTTCCGCGCCGTAAAGAAGCACTGGAAGGATGAGTGCCTTGTAGAGTGAAAGTTTTGTCGCGCGAGACCGAAATAGCACCTGTTGGCAAGAGTGATTCTGCGCTTGATCTCCAGGCTGACATCGTTGTCGGTGGTAACGGCGGTGCCAAGGTAGATGAGTTCCTTGACAACATCGAAAGTATAGCTGTCGGCCGTAATCTGGGACCCAAGCCGCCGCACGTCCCTACTTGTCGACAGCATATACTTTGTTTTGCCCTCATTTACCGCCAGACCCATTTTCGCAGACTCCCGTTCGATAGCACTGAAGGCCGCGGTGACATCTCGCTTGCTACGCCCAATGATGTCGATGTCGTCGGCGTACGCAAGGAGCTGGACACTCTTGTAGAAGATAGTGCCAGTGCGATGTTCGCCGGCCTTCCGCAGAACGCTCTCCATGACGAAGTTGAAGAGGTCGCATGATAAGGGGTCGCCTTGTCTGAAACCTCGCACGGTATCAAAAGGCTCGGAGAGGTCCCTTCCTACATTGACGGAGCTGCAGGAATTACTCAACGTCATTCTGCAAAGCCTTATCAGCTTCGCAGGGATACAGAGCTCAGACATTTAATATAAAACAGCTGATTTAAAAACGTATCCGAATAAAATCTTCGGCCGAGTAACGCTGTTTCGAAACAATTTTGATTGACTGTATCGTCGTATGACATGACATGACTATGGGTATAAGAATATTTATTCTATCACCATGCGAAACATTTTCTTCAGCGTTTCTTCTGCATTATTATTTATTATTCTGTTGCGTCTTCTTCTTCTTCTATGCGCTCTTCTTCCGTCGTTCGTTCTTCTTTCTTCGAATAGTTGTGGTCGTTGTTTGGCTCACAAATATTAAATTGTACTATGTATGGTATGGTATATGGTATGGTATATGGTATGGTATATGGTATGGTATATAAGTATGTAATGTCTGCGCATATTTATGTATGTCGTTTAACCGTCCGTCGTCTTCAATGTATATAAATTTTCTGTGAAACTGTACAATAGTTGAAAAAAAAAGTATTAAATGTACGTGCATTGTACACACACACACACACACGCACATACATATATATTTACAAAGTAATGTGCTTGTATAAGTAAGTGTAAGTACATTGTATTTGTTTTTCTTGTATTTTCTTTAATAGTTATAAAGTTGGTGGTTCGTTTTTTTTCGGCTCTCTCGTCGTCGACGTCGTTTGTATCTTAAGTAATTTTTTATTATATTTTTTTAGCACATATTATAAAAAAAAGGAAAAAAATTACTTTGATGAAAACTGAGAAGGCAACCGAAACAGAAACAGAAATGTCGAGTTTCTTGACTTTTCTGTTGCTAGCCGCTCTTTGGCTTTGGCTTTGGGGCTCTCTTTGAGAGCGCGCCCGGTTTTTCAAAGTACACGCAATTTTGTTGCTCTTCAAATTGGGGCAGGCTTGGCCCACTCGGCCCACACTCTCTCTGCCGCTCTCTTTGAGCTCTTTGGGTCTTGTGTGCGCTTACACGAACCGGGTGAACGTCATCAGCACATTATCATTACATTAAACGTCATTATCATCATTGCCATCGTCAGCGTCAGCGTCATCGTCATCGTCATCGTCATCTTCATTATTATCATACCATCCATGACTATGAATTCAATTTTATGAAGTTTTATTTCGAACAAGCTTTAGCTTTAGCTATGTTCTTCTTCGTACATTCAAACTAAATTACAAAGATACACACACAGATACACACACATACATAGATATAGTACGTAGATAGATACAATATAGAAATAGGAGAAGCATGCTCGGTTGACTCTATAGACGACACAAGACAATTGGGGGCGGGTGTAGCATATGCGAATAGAGGAACCTGAACAACCGAGGGCATAGATACAGATACAATACTCTACTCTATAAGTATATTGTATGGTTATATTCATATATGCTGAACTGAGACTGAGACCGACTGTGACTGAGACCGAGACTGAGACGGAGACCGAGACTGAGACCGAGACTGAGACCGAGACTGAGACGCGATGCTTGGCGTAAGAGATTGTACAAGTACTTGTCGTTCGTACACAGATACTCACACACACACACACACACACACACACAGAGCTGCACACTTATACACTTATAGACACTAGATACCTATAAACGTATTTGCAAATTGGTTGGGTTTTTCAGTTCCAGTTTTCAGGTCGCTGCCTTCCTGCCTGCCTGCCTGGTGCCCGCTTTATATTACACACAGTTTATGTATGTGAATTGTAAATGCCTGCGTAGTTATCTATCTCTATGTATATATTTTGTATTCTTATTTGAACTATGCATAAATATAGATACATACATACATACATACTTACATAGTATTCCTTATGCGGAGAAGAGATCTCTCACCGCGCGCATTTGTTCCATTGCACTTTAAAGAAGATTTGCAAGTTTGCCTGCCATGCGCATTTTGTCCAAGTGAAACAATGTCTGGAACACAATATGGATGGAACTTGCTTTTTTTTTTTCGTTTAGAGAACTGTTGCTGTAGATGTTATCTGGCAGATTGTAGTTACATTGTTGGGTGTAGCTTTCAGTAAATGGCTTATTCTATAAATTAAGAAAAGCTAAAAAGAATTTTCTAGTGGATAATAGAAATTGTAACTGGTTTGTGGTTATGCGTTTGTGAGCACTGAAAAAGTGGATGTAACTATTAGTCGGGATTGTAAGGGACTTGTCTTGAAGTAATATTTTTACTAATTTTTTATTAAGGCTTATCTTTCCTCATGATGATTTCTGCAGAAGTTGTGGCGTTGAGAAAGAGCTGGAGGCGGTAGAGCATCTCTTCTGTCACTGTCCAGGACTGCGTAGAACCAGGTTCCGCTTCCTCAAGTCACTCTTTCTAAATGACTTATCCCAGTACAACTTTACGTAATGTTGATATCGGAACTTTCTTTCGTAGAACACTTTTAGGCTTAGTTAGGTTGGGTTAGGTTAGAAGCCCATGAGGTCCATTGTGCTGCCTTATTGAAACAAGGGGACGAAAGGAATTAAAGAAAAGGCGGGATAGTGGAGGAGGATCAAAAACTGCAGGACATTTTGAGGATTCGACGAAAGCATCCAGATCCGCCATCAGCACATAGGCTAGACTACCCAGATCCACAAAGAAGCGCCGGGCAGTCGCATAGCAGGTGTTGGATGCTTTCTATCTTTTCCTCATCTCTGTAGCTGGTTTAGTTGGTCTGTATAAAAACGTTTAAGGATGAAGAAATTCGGGAAGTTCTTCCAAACCATGTTGATTTAGGGACACAGGAGGCAAAGCGTCGCTTCCTCTTCTTCTTTAATCCTCCTTTGCTGTTAGGCGTCGGAGTATCCGTCTATTCCGAGGCTCGTTTGTTGGCTTTGAATCGATTATTGCACACAAGTAGGTGATTAGCCCAACTCTAGCCGACGTGACCCAGGCTGGGGTCCCTCACACGCTACTATCACCCGGGGCAGGTGAACCGAGGTTTTTTGACGCAATGTTACTCCGCCCCCTTCTCCTTTTGCATCTGGGCTAGGGACACAAAAATCATAAAAAAAAATATTGGAAAATATCAAAAATAAACTATAATTATGGATAATCCTTAATGGTACCACACCATGAGATAGTTACAACTACAAAATTGTTGAGGATTATTTCTACTGGGGAACAAATATAAATGATACAAAAACCGACGTCAGCAGGGAAATACGTCGCCGGCTAAATCGGTGGTGCTTTGGGTTCAGTAAGGACTTCAAGCTTAGAGCCGTCACTCGACATTCGAAAATAATCCTGTACAAATGCCCTGTTCTCTTTGACGATTCTTCGAAACGACAGCTCAGAAGATATTCGAGTGAAATTCCGCTATGGCAAGACCAGGCAATGGAGGATCTTCGTAACTTTGGGATCACCAATAGTAACAAGATAGAAATAGCTGGCGAGGGGTAATTGACGCGGCCAAGAACGACAAGCGGTTGTAATGGCCAAATAGATAGATAGTTGGTTCAGATTTTAAATTGTGATGGGCCAACTAAATGCAGAGTATCTAGTAAGATTTGCTATATCATTATGTAAATACGGTAACAAGAACTTTAGTGTGGTACCGATTGTGTGCCTATGCATGAACGTATCGAAGTGAAATTAACTCTATGTGATAGCCACGCCTCCTGCGATGTGCACAATGTAAAATTCTCTTCGATATATCTATATAAGAATACGACAACAATTTAATCAGTGTGGTACCGATTGTGTTCGTATGCGGGATCTTAAGTATTAGATCCCCACGCCGAAGAATCCTTACATTTTAAACAATGTATTAGGGTACTAAAATAATGCAGCAAATCTTGGGTATAGCTTTTTTACCATGCGAAATCCATAATTAATCTTATTACCAAGTTTATTAAAGAACTTTTACGTCTTCTGTCGAACATAAACTATTTTTTAATGGGTTCTCTCCTTCAAATACCAAGTTTAAATGTGTACGAGTAGTTTGTTATCATTATAATGATATGTAGAATGAAAAATGTTTTGATCTTGGAAGAACTTTGTTACCAAACTCCATATAAAAATAACTTCAATTTTAAACAATAATTGTTTACACTGTGCATAGGGTGGGTCATCTGTTGGTTTGGTTGTTAAACACTTATAATTGGAACATAATCTTATAATATAAAATTCTCGAAACGGCTTGACCGATTCTCATGAAATTTTGTGTGCATACTGGGTAGGTCTGAGAATCGGCCAACATCTATTTTTCATACCTCTAAGTGATGAGGGTTGCCACCCCTAACATTTTTGGACAAATTTTTTTTATAGTGTGGCATTGTGTACATTGTCAGATTAACTAATATTTTTTAGTTAATTGTTTTTGTCATTTAAACCTTTGAAACTTATGTTTCACGTGTTACGGGTGTTCTCATGAACGCGTCGATGATTTTCAAACCTGATTTTTGCGAGTGTTAGAGGTTGTCAATACGGAGGTTTTTTGGAAGAAATGCAACGAATCAAATTAATCTAATCGTACTGCCCAGGAACGTGAAGATCGCAATGAACGTGAAAGAATTCGGTCAAGACAGACCTGTGAAGCGCGACATCCGACTAATAGTTTGCAAGTTTGAATCGAGCTGCAAACTAATCTAAAAATCTTATATTTTCCCAGATAAGCTAACTAAAGAATCTTACGATGTTTATTCACTTTAAGAGTATTCAAAAAGTTTGGGCAGGACAACGTCTGCCGGGCCTACTAGTATTTATATGTTATTATTTGGGTGTAGAAATGTACTGCGACCCAAGTGAATCTATTGTACCCCCTCATGGCTCAGAGCTCTCCCAAAAGTTCTATGGCCTGCATGTATTCCAGTATTTTATTTGGACTTATGCTAACAACGATCTCCGGTGGGAGAACGTACATGTCCAGGAGCTTGTTCCTTTTAACGATGAGTGCCATACATTCACATAATACATGCGATGAAGTTTCTTTCACCATGTTATAGAAGCGATCGTGGAGTATATCGGAACCTACAATGTTCCGTCGGAAGGCAGGCTCGTCAGGATTCTCGAGGTGTTCATCCCGAGAGTTATCATGACTTTGAACCTCTTATGGTTGTAGTTGGAGTGGTGGATTTTTGACTGTTTAAGCCCTGGTATCTGTGCCCCTTGAAGCAGTCGTTTGTTATGCTTCTCTTCTCTTAGTAGGCTCCGTACCACGTGGTTACCAATCCCATAGTGTGGCTTAGAATCGATTAGCGGTGTTGCTGCACCGGTCCTTGCAAGTTTATCTGCCAGCTCATTTCCAGGAATGCTGTTATGTCCTGGAACCCATTTAATCGTGTGTCGAATAAGCATAAATCCTCGAAACTTACAGATAATAATCTAGAACTAGTTCGTTTGAGCATTTTAAGACAATAACATGTCTCAAAACATTTAAGATTGAAGGGGTGATGATAGCCCCCAAGTCAACCCCCATCCCTACAGCTTAACCTGTTTCTTCTCCTTCTTCTTCAATCCCCGTTTGCTGTTAGGCGTCGTGGTAGCCTCGGGATATTCATCTTCTCCAATTAGGTCGGTCCCGGCTCTCTCTTCTCATCTCTACCAGGGTTCTGCCCCTCATCCTTTCCACATCCTGGATGCGATTTTCCCAAGTTTTTCGGGGTCTTCCTCTCGGTGCATTGCCTTCCGTTCTCATTTCCAGTACCAGTTTGGCTTTTCTTGACTCGTCCATCCGATGTAGATGTCCGAACCATTTTAGCTGTCTCTCCTCGATTTCTTGTATAATTGACTTGCTTTACCTGCTTGCTTGGAATTATTTTGAGCTGAGAGAGCTCAGCTGAGTGACTCTGGTAGTCTCACTACCTCAAGTCTAAAGGATATTTTTTTTTTTTTAAGATCGTATTTGGTTAAGCATTTAACGTTTCTAGAGATAAGACAAAAAAAAGAATCGAATGTCAAGTGGGTGTTATTTGTTTTAGGAACTACATATTCCTACATTCCTATAAAGAAACACTTAGATATTCTGTAAGTGTACATTATAATACTTTGATATATTGTTAAGCGTTCCAAGCCATTTTAGGATCTGTTGCTTATTCTACTGTTTTTTTTCTTTCCTACTCTTCGTTTGTGTGTGTGCGTGTGTATCTGTGTGTATGGCTTTGTGTACATCCAAAAGTAAGCCCTATCGTAACCGGCACACACGCATTAGTATACCTAGATATATTCATAGATACCTATATATATATATAGAATAGCTATGTACATATAATAGTTTGTCTATGTAGTATACGCAAACAATGGAGCTAACAAATATGAATTTACTAGATATACACACACACATACACACACACAGAACCACACACAGAACCACACACAGATACTTCATTTCGTTGTCATAGCCAAAACCCCTTGCCCCCCGCCCGCCTCTCTCTTACTGATTATGTGCCCCGTTTTACTCCTTAGTGGTTGGGTTGGCTCTTCCATAAAGCTTTATTATAGAGTTTTTATTTCATTTCGTTCGTTTCGTTACGATTTTTGCTATTATTTGTTCGTATGTTTCTGTTTGTCTTTATATAAATGTGCGTATATCTGTATCTACTATATCTGTATCTGTATCTGTATCTGTGTATCTATGTGTGAATGTTATTTTTTTTTAGTTTAGTTTTGACTTGTTTTCTTTTGTGTAATTTTATTTTCGTATGTGTGTGTGTGTGTGTGTGTGTTAATATCAAGTTTGTATTATATTATTATTATTATATGCCAGTAAGAACTGTATTATGTATTGTTCTTGTTACCTTATAACTACTTTATAAATAGTCTCTCTCTCTCTCTATACATATACATAACTATTATGTACCTGTATAGTTTATATTTTTATTTTCTTGTAGTATTTTACTACTTAAGATACGCTTTTAAGGAGCATTTTGAATTTTAGGAATTAATTAAAATACCTTCAAATTCGATTAGTCGTTTGTATTTGTTATCGATAGTTTTGTAAAGCATTAATTTTTGCGCAGATAAAATATGAGAAACTGAAAAAAATACCTTTTTTTTTAAATTAAGAATAAGAAGAATTTATTTTTTTTACTTTAAAGCATAAAATATTCGTTCGTTTTAAAAAAAAATATATATATGAAATTATGTTTTAAAAATTTTATTATAAAAAAATGGCGGACGTAAAGTCGGGCGCGGACGACTTTAGGATACCCTGTACCACTAGCTTGTAATAAAGTCCGATTTCTTCACAAAAAACCAAAAACAGAAGAATTTTTTAGCAACAAATTTTTTTTTTGACCAATCGTTCCTCTGGGAGCTATATGATATAGTCAACCGATTTCAATAAAATTTGACACAGTGCTTTAATACCTTAAAAAAGATCTGAATGCCGAATTTAGTTCAAATATCTTTACAAACAAACAAAACACATCGAATTTTGTATAAAAAACGTGTTTTTGGACCAATTGGTCCTATGGGAGCTATATGATCTAGTCAAACGATTTGGATTAAATTTAGTACAGTGCGTAGGAACTATAAAATACTCACGAATGTCAAATTTGGTCCTAATATCTTAACAAACAAACGAAACACAACAAATTTTGTTAAAAAATCTATTTTTTGGAAGATCGGACCTATGGGAGCTATATGATATAGTCAACCGATTTTGTTCAAATTTGGCACATTGCTTAAGTGGTCCAAAAAATTTCCAAACGCCAAATCTGGTTAGGATATCTTTATTAAAAAACGAAATATAGCGAATTTTTCTTTAAAAAAGTTATTTTGGCCGATCGGTCCTATGGGAGCTATATGATATATGTTTTTGTTTGGTACAGTGATTGGGAACTATAAAAAACTTTCGAATACCAAATTTCGTTACGATATCTTCATAAACAAACGAATTATTCATCTAAGACGCTTTTTTTTTGTCGAGGTCGTCTCAAACACCCCCATGGGAGCTATATAATTTATCCCCGATACCAAAAAAATAAAATAAACTTGCCTCCTATGAAATAATATGGGATCTAATGTGAAAGTTTGGTAACTCTAGCTCTTACCATCTCTGAGATCTAGGCGTTCACACGGACAGACGGACGGACGGACGGACGGACAGACAGACGGACATGGGTATATCGACTTCTCTATTCACCCTGATCATATTTTAGGTAACTTTGGGGTGTCTCCAACGTCTCCTTCTATATGTTACATACATTTTCGGCTTGCACAAACTTAATATACCCTTGGTACCATACGGAACAGGGTATAAAAATACAAAGCCAAAAAATTTTCGGCTGTAGACTATGTACCAAATTTTTCACTATCTTTTTGACGTCCCTTGATCCGAAGTTGAGCACCAAAATACTTCAGCATTTAAGAAAAAACAAAAAACTTTTTTTTTTTGAGATTATCTCAGAAACCCGCATTGGATTCAGCTACTCCAAAAATTAGCTACACGTCAAGATAGATCGACACAAATGTCTTAAACTTGGGAATTTCTCAAAAAATAGTAAATATTCCAGGAATAGGCGCGATAACGATCCGATATTTTGCATATCGAGAGTATCAAAGTTGATACTGAATATTAGTTACCGATATTTTGGTTCTGGACTAATCGTCAATCCAATATATATATATACCAAATTTTTCACTATCTTTTTGACGTCCCTTGATCCGAAGTTGAGCACCAAAATACTTCAGCATTTAAGAAAAAACAAAAAACTTCATATTTTGGAGATTATCTCAGAAAACCGCATTGGATTCAGCGGGTAGGTAAAACTTGGATATTTCTCAAAAAATAGTAAATATCCAAGGAATAGGCGCGATAACGATCCGATATTTTAAATATCGAGAGTGTCAAAGTTAATACTGCATATGCGCTACCGATATTTTGGTTCTGGATTAATCCTTGATCCGATACCAATCTGCTTAGCATTTAAACCATTCTTAGTTTCATTTTAATAACCCCTAACTCAATTTATTAGGAACATTCGAAAATTTTGATTTATTTGTCGAGCAAACGCCTCCATTTTGTTTAGTTCTTCTTTAAAAGAGCGTCACAAAGTCAATACGATAGCGGCGATATCGATTTCTGCTTTGGAAGAATTGAATCGCTTTCGAGTTTTTTTCTTCTTTTGAATACTTAATACTTTGATTAGATTTTTTTCAATATCCAACATTCCTAACATATATACATATATATATATATTTTTTTTTTAATTTACGTTCTTTACTTTCTCATTAACTTGAAAAACTCAATAGTAAAAATACCTTTAAACAAGAAATTATTGGAAAAAATACTAGTTCTAAATCGTTTCGGCAAATATCAGAGAAAAAAAAGAATTCTTCGAAAAACTTTCTTTTCTTACCGATTAATAGTAAATATATTGTATTACTTTAACAAAATTAGCTTCCATTATAGTTCAACAAAATCATTCGAAAAAAAATACCAATTCGAAATCGTTTTAGCAAATATCAGAGAAAATAAGAATTCTTCTTTTCTTATCGATTAATAGAAAATATATTGTATTACCCTACCAAAATTAACTGCCATTATTTATTGTCTGGAGCTTGGTAATGTCTCATTAAATAGTAATTCGAAAAATCTACGTTTCCCATTTATTACAGTTAAAATCTTAAACTTTAGCTAAAACTTGGGTAACCTATTAAAAAAATATGAAATATTTCGAGAAACGAACTGTCCCAATTACTATTGAATCTTTGGTTAGAACTCAAGTTCAAATAAGACCATCTCCGAGTTAATTTTAAAATCTTATTCTGATTCGTCTGTAATCATGCATCAATTGGGGGCCTTAAATTATAGATGAGTTTGCATATTGACATTTTCAGAAGATCTGACAAGTTGATTATAGTGCGAATTATTACAATTCAAATCTTAAACTTTAGCTAAGACTTGGGTAACCTCTCAACAGAATATGAAATATTTCCAGAAACGAACTGTCCCAATTACTATTGAATCTTTGGTTAGAACTCAATTTGAAATAAGACCATCTCCGAGTTAATTTTCAAATCTTATTCTGATTCAACTGCAATTCACTCATCAATGGGAGTCCTCGCATTAGAGTTGAGTTGGGATATAGACCTTTTCAGAAGATCTGACAAGTTGATTCTAGTGCGAAGTTAATTTATTTTTATATTTAAGCTGAAGTTGGTCTATTTCCATTCACAAAAGTTTTAGTTCGATTGGTTTTTGTTGCAAAGGTGCCATATATTTTTTGTAGCGCTTCAGATTGCGCTTTTTTAATTAGTTCCATATTACTAAGTATTTCTATCCCTAATTTGGTGTATTACTTTATAATGCTATTTTTAAATATTATATGTTGCTTTATTTCTCTTCGCAAAAGTGCAGTTCTTTTGGTTTTTGTTCTGAAGGTTCCATAGATTTTTTGTAGCGCTTCAGATTGAGCATTTTGAATCAGTTCCAGATAACTATTTCTATCCCTAATTTGGTGTTTTACTTTATTACGTTATTTTTCAATATTATATGTTGGTTCATTTCCCTTTGCTAAAGTTTCAATTTTTTTGGTTCTTATTCCGCAAGTTCATTTAATTTCTTTGTAGCGTTTGAGGTTGAGTTCCTTGAATCAGTTCCAGTTTAGTCTATTTCTATTACTAATTTGGTATATTACTTAATTTTGCTATATTTAAATATTATATTTAAGAGAGAGAGCAGAGGACTGACTGACGTCACACGTCTGTGCTTGAAAATTTCAGTGTAGCTGAAGTTCGTCATTTTTGAGCAAGTTTCAGTCTTCTAAACATTTTTTGTTGGTTACTTTTATTGTATTTAGTTTTCGTTTACGTTGTTTCTTTTTGGTATTTATTTTTTAGTTTATTTTTCTACTCATTTTTTTTTTTTTACCACATGTACATATGTATTGTATTTATATTTATTTTTTTGATTATTAAAAAATAGTTTCTTGTTCTTTGCATTTATTTTCAGTTTTCAAGTCGCTGTCAGCCAAGTCGCGTGGTGTGGTTCGCTCCCGCTCCCGTTCCCGATTCCAAATCCGATTCCGAAACTATTCCCGCTGTGTGCGCTGTCGGTTCCTTAGTTTTTTTTTTTTTTTTGTGTTTGTGCAACGCTAATCTGCAATTGACACTTGGCGCTGTTCTAGGAGAGAGAAGGAGAGAACAGCGACAAAGAGAGAGAGTTTGGGAGCTGAAGCTGGAGTCTGACGTAGTTGTAGCTGTAGCGACTTGTTGCTGCTGCTGCTCCACTCCACTAGTGCTGCCGCCGACTAGTTGCACATAGTTGCTCTCTGGCAGCAGCAGCAAGAGATACTAAAAGAGAGAAAGAGATTGGGAGAGGATTGTCATTGAGTGACATTGGAGAGACGAGCGACGCAGGCGCAAAAGCGGACAAAGACATTTGGCCATTTGGCCAAGACCGTTGAGCATTGGCATGCAGAAGCAGCAGCAGCTTCAGCTAGCTGGCTGGCTGCTTGTTGGCGTCGTCTGCTGCTCCTTCATCTGACCTCCAACGCAACGCAACCAACGTCACGTCTACGTCACACATGCAGCAGCAGCGCAGCTGATTTGTGCATTTTTTTTTTTTTCGGTTTTATTCATTCGGTTTGTTGTTGTTGCGTGAGTGTTGCCGGTTTCGGGACAACAACAACAACAATAATAATACACGTACCTGCAATATCAAAGCCATCATCAATAGTTAGAGAAGGAGAGAGAGAGCCCTTCCTCTAAAGGCTAGGCAAACACCATTCCAAGTTCCAACATGGACGCTGAGATATGCAATCCGCAATTATGTCGCATTTGCATTACATCGCATACAAATTCAATGCAAATGATATCGATCTTCGGTGAGGACTCACTATGGCAAAAGATCACCACATTGGCGGATGTTAAGGTAAGTTTTTTTTTTCGTATCGATAGATCATTGCGAGAGCTACTCTATAACAATAGCCAAAGTGTTCCATCATTAATCATTATTGAGTTGAGAGCTATGAAATGTGAATGTAAGCATGTTTTGGTTAAATTAAGATTCATTAAGATTTAGATCTAGTAGATCTAGAGTCGTATTTGAAATTTGATGCCAAAATAGTTATGGGAGATTGGGAGAGGGGTTTTTAGGGGAGAGATGTAAATGATGTAGAACGTATAAAGAGCGTTAAAAGAGCTTAGCAAGTAAAAAAAATGGTCTATAGTCCCGTCTAGACAGGAGAGCATTATAAAAAAGGTTAAAAACGGTATGATTTGTTTATATGACCGAAGCTCTGAAACTTTTTACTTTTCTGAGGTATTACTCGTATCTGCTATCTGTTTTTTAACGTACTGCTTTTATTTCGGAAATAGACTTTATAAAGAGCTTACTAACAGCTTAAATAAACGGTCTATAGTTTAGGCTTTACTAGATATGGGTTCGGGACTTGGTCGAGAGGGGAAAGCATTATAAAAAATGGTAAGGGGCGGTATGATTTGCTTATATGACCGAGATTCGGAAAATTTTGTTTTACTTTACTGAGGTATTATTCGTTTGTGTTAAGATGTTTTTTAACGCACTGTTTTGATTTCGGAAATAGGCTTAATAAAGATCTAAAATTGATAAAAATGATTTACAGTCAACGAAAAGCAAGAAATATAGTAGAGACAGGGCGACTATAATGGAGAATTACATTTTTCGACTGAACTGATTTCGAAATATTTCGCTAAGAAACATGTTTCAATATTAAAAAAAAAGTGTCTTTGTTTAAGAGCAAGTTCTTCCTCTAGGAATTATGATTCTAAACTGATTTTAATAATTTATTTTTTACTACCAAACTGTAGATAATTCAATTATCCATTGATTATACAGTACCCTGCAAAAGTTTGGGGTCAGTTGAAAAATTTCGTGTTTTTTGTATTTGTCGCCTTATTTGTCGGTCTTGGACCGTTTTATTTTAAATGATACATTGAAAAAACATTATATATAAATGAACTACAAATAATATTCGCCAAAAATTGCGATTTTTCTTCGAAAAAAAAAAGAAGAATGAAAAACATCAAATCAGGTGGTTTTCATCAATATGGTTTCCTTTAGATTTGATAATGGCTGCACAGACTCTCGGCATTCGTTCGACTAATTTTTGAATCGTTTGAACTTGTATTTGTTCCCAAGCCCTCTTCAGACACTCCCACAGGTGATTCGCGCTAGTTGGACGTAGTTTTCGCACCTCTCTATCCAGTTCATCCCACAACAGCTCAATGGGATTCGCGTCCGGCGACTGGGGTGGCCATTCCATGATTTTGAGTGCCCCAGCTGTTTCTTTGGATTTTAAGTAGTTAGTACACAACAAATATCGAAAGAAAATCCTGCTCAAATCGTTATTTTACATAAAACTGGCCATTCCCAGCGACAAATAGCAAAAAAAGTGGGCGTTTCACAGAATGGAGTCTTCGCAACCTTGAAAAGACACGCTGAAACTGGATGTTATGCAGACAAAAATCGAACGGGTCGACCCAAAAAGACCACAGAAAGTGATGATCGGCTGATACAAATGATAAGCAAGCGTTCTCGATTTAAAACAGTCCCAGATATCGGAGCTGATATCAATGAATCGTTGCCGAACCCAATCTCCGACACAACAGTGACACGTCGATTGCATAAAATCGGATTGTATGGTCGAGTTGCTGCCAAAAAACCACTACTGCGGCTACAAAATATTCGAAAAAGACTTAATTGGGCCAAAATACACGTTAAATGGTCGATTGACGAATGGAAAAAAGTGCTCTGGACGAATGAGTCCAAATTGTAAATTTTCGGGAGTAAACGGCGAGCGTACTGCCGCAGACAGCATGGTGAACGGCACAAACCTGAATGTGTGAAGCCCACAGTGAAGTTCGGAGGTGGTTCAGTGATGGTTTGGGGTTGTTTTTGCTACGACAGAGTTGGCGATTTGGTGAAAATCGACGGTATTATGCGAAAAGAGCAGTATCACAAAATACTTCAGTACAACGCTATTCCGTCGGGTACCAGATTGATAGGAGAAGGATTTGTATATCAGCAAGACAACGATCCTAAACACACGTCAAAATTGTGTACTAACTACTTAAAATCCAAAGAAACAGCTGGGGCACTCAAAATCATGGAATGGCCACCCCAGTCGCCGGACGCGAATACCATTGAGCTGTTGTGGGATGATCTGGATAGAGAGGTGCGAAAACTATGGGAGTGTCTGAAGAGGGCTTGGGAACAAATACAAGTTCAAACGCTTCAAAAATTAGTCGAACGAATGCCGAGAGTCTGTGCAGCCATTATCAAATCTAAAGGAAACCATATTGATGAAAACCACCTGATTTGATGTTTTTCATTCTTCTTTTTTTTTTCGAAGAAAAATCGCAATTTTTGGCGAATATTATTTGTAGTTCATTTATATATAATGTTTTTTCAATGTATCATTTAAAATAAAACGGTCCAAGACCGACAAATAAGGTGACAAATACAAAAAACATGAGATTTTTCAACTGACCCCAAACTTTTGCAGGGTACTGTATTTGGAATATATTGTTGTAAATATTACGGGTTGGTCTTTATTTATCTGTTCATATGAAATTTTTCGACTTTTTGAATTTTTTTCAATGCAGAATAACATTTTTCCATTAAACAGATTTCGAGATATTTCGAATGGAACATTTTTTTGATATTAAAAAAAAAGTTTCTCTGCTTAAGAGCAAATTCCTGTAGGAATCAGGAATATAAACTGATTTTAATAATTTATTTTGTATTATCAATTATCCATCGATTATGTTTGTATATATTACAGTTTGGTCTCTATTTATCTATTCGTATGAAAATTTTCGACTTTACCAACAAATTTTTAAGAAAAATCTATTTCGAACGTAAATTGTAGAATTAAAAAAAAAATCATCCAGTTTTATTCAAAGTTCGATCGATTTTGAAAAAAATGAGTGGCTGTTTATCTAAATTAGAAGAAAATTATGGAAATAATGGGAATACAATATACAATAATAAAGTTGCATATTATGAGCTACAAAAATTAATTTTTCCAAAGTAATCAAGTACAAAATGGCGGCTGTAGAGAGAGATTCACAATTATATGACTCATTTTCGGAGTGGCCTCCAAGCTGCAGTCTTTTGACGTCACCTTTGATCTGTTACGTCAAGAAATTTATTGCCTCTTAATCTATGGACCAAAAGCAAGAATTTTCAAAAATATCTAATTTCAAAAACATAAATTTTTTCACCAAAAAATCATGAAAAATAAATTGTAAAATAAGAAGTTTTTATTATTTTGACAAAATTCTACTATGAAAATAATGTTATATAAATTGTGTCAAAATTTCAAAAAATTTCATCGTCATCGATGGGATAAAAATTTAATGAGTTATTCGTAAAGCCTTTCGAAAGAATATGGTATCGAGAAAAATGCGTTCAAAGTTTTAAATCTGAACGGAATGTTGCTTATTTGTTTAATAGATCCGTTCGGAACACTATTTCTAACAATATCCTCTAATTTAGTTAAAAAAAAAAAACGATTTCCTGAAGCTTGAAAGAAATAATGAATTAACCATTAAACCAAAAATCACAACACACCCAAACTAACTCAAATAGTTGGTTTGACTTTTATCTTAATCTTAATGTGATAATCATAAAGCGTTATTAGTCATACTTAAGTTCTATTAGCAACATTTATTGACTTAATGAGAAGTTATTGACCCTATCAAAAAAATGTCATTTAAAATTTTCGGCAAAGTGAAATCAAGCCAAGCGTCGTATGGCGCAATAAGCCAAGAGAAGAGACAGAATAAAGAAGGTAAAAAGAGAATAGACAAAAAGTTGGTAACTAAAGTTTACTTACGTTGTGTATTATTCTATAGCCAGGGTTGGGGGGGAATCAGAAGTAGATTCTTGGATATGGAACATATGTGCGTATGAGTTCCAGATCCGGAAAGTACTAGGAAATGAGTATATGAACCCGGTAGAGAACCCGGAACGCACCATTAATGGGTTGTCGTGTTTGGCAGTCGGGTTTTAATTTCGAATGACGAAAGTAGTAAATAGTTCAACGGTGATCCAACAAACTCTATTTACTAGTGAGAATAAGACAAGATTCATAAAATCCCTTATAATTAAATGATTTTGAATATTTTTCTTTCGCCTCAGACATGAGTTTCTGAAACAATCCTGTTAACGACATTTTTTTTTTGTAAGAGAATGGAAATTCGGTAGAATCTTGGGCGAAACTGATTCTTGATAGTTATGATTAATTTTTATAGCCTGTACCCGACAGAACGAGGCGTGGCAGACCCCAACTCCCATGTACCAAACTGCTTATCATAACCTTAGGTAGCGATTGAGCCAAATCCGTCTGTACGAACATCTAAATCTCGGAGACTTTAGGAGCTAGAGATATTTTTACTACCTGATGCGTATATTTCCCGAGAAGTTTAAGTTTGTCGATATCTTCCTCCGTTCACCCGCAGTAGATTTTTGCGGTTTTTAGCCAAATCGTTAAATACTTTGATCGGTACAAATTTTATAGAGCTTATAGGTATAAAAATAGTTGTGCCCCTAAAAAACAATGTTCCAATTGGAGAATTCTTAGAAGGAACATGCAGGAATAAAATTTTTTTCGAGCAAAAGGTGCAGAGTAGTGCTGGAAGTAACATCGATGTTATATTGATGCATCAATATTTTTTATATTTTTTCACGATCATCGATACTTTTATTTCGATTATCGAAAAATACCTCTGTAGCCTGCAATATCCACAGAAAGCGAGGATATGTTTAGCAAGGCTGGCAATCTAGTGAGCTACAAGCGGAGTTCGCTTAACTCAAAAAACATTGACATGATTTTGTTTAATAACCTTAAGGAAAGGAACGGATCTCAAATAAGTTTAAAGATTATGAGACTGCAATTTTGGCTGAAGCAGAAAATTTGTTGTTATAACTAACAAGCTCAAAAAAAAGGGTGTTAACTTTACATGTGACAGAGGCATCCCTTATGGACTTTGGGCAGCTGAATCCGGAGACCCTAAAACCCCATCCAATGGTTCTTAGATAATATCCAAATTATCTCGTTTTATGGGATTTCTTGGAGGTTATCTGTAAGCCATGTGTAAAGAAGTTTTTTGGACTTGGAATTCGGCTGCTCAAAATCCACAAGGGAAGTTCGCCACATGAGCTTAGGTGTATCGAAACATCGATGTATCGACGTTTAAAAATACATCGATGTTTCCCAGCACTAGTACATGGTATTACACTGTCGGGCACCGCCTTGAATGCATTACATTTTCTTGTTTGACATTTTGCTGAGTTATCGCTTCATATAAGCCGAAAATTTCATTTATTTTCACGAGATTTTCAATTCGCGAGAAAATTTTGGCGAAACTAGTTTTTGAGTTTCCCTTGATTGTTTTAATTACATTCTTTATTTGTTTTTTGAAATTATACTGCGATATCATTTATCTTATAACCAAATGAGGCTGGAAAAATTGATAATTATCAGTAATTTGAAATCGGAAGAAATGTTGATGAATCAAATTTCCGTGTCACGTAAATAATATAAACTTTTTTTTTTAAGTGCTGTTGATTATTTATCTATCGAGATATTATTTTCTATTGAGAAATGGAATTCGATAGCGTTTTGGCGAAACTAATCCAAAAATCTAATGATTGTCTAAATAAGCAAACTAATGAATCTTACGATGTTTATACACTTTAAGAGTACAGGTAACCCTCCTATAACGCGGGGAATAGGTTCCCGAAAAATGCCGCGTTGTAAGAAATCGTATTGTAGGGGATATGAACTCCATACAAAAATCAGAATTTGATCCAAATTGAGAAATTTTTTAATAAAAAATTGAATAAAAATAAAAAATTCGATTGATAAGACTTCTTTTATTTAAACAAAAACAAAATAAAATTGCAGTACTACGTAACATATTCAAGTTGAAATAACTTCAATTAATAAATTAAAGCAAAAATAGAACCATAATTTCCTACTCCTGCTCATCACTTAGTATGATTTGCCTTGAAAAATTTGTTTGTCCTAGTTCAAAATCTGAGCTTGATCCACAATCAGATACGGGCATTCTTTTATCGATTATTGGCTTGAGAAAATCTTCTAATGAAGTTTGTTTGCTTTTATTTCGTAAATCTTTGTAAATTTCTTAATAGGGAGTTAGGCTGTTTTGAAAATTTCGTTTAAATATTTCTGCTCTATCCCTTAAAGGATCGTTCTCCAAAATGAATTCTTTCAACTGCTTTGCCATATTTAAAACTTTCTCGATACTTTTTAGTGAACAATTTTAATTTTCTACATCGGAAAGATGCTAGAAGCTAGATTTACTAGCTACAAATTGATAGTTGTCTTCATCGATTGACGAATGTCCTATTTCCTTTAAATAATGAAATATTTTTAGTACTTTATGCTTAATTACATTCCCATTTAAAGGCAATCGTTTTTTTGTCATATCTTCTATCCGCACCGTAAAGCGATTGTTCCATTTTCTCCATTATCTTTGGTCTAGGACGAGCAGTTATTTTCGTGACTGCAGAGGATCCAGATGCTATCGAACTTTTAATTTTTTCTTCGTTTTTTTTTATTTTTTGTTGACCCATTTAAGTTAAATATCTAGCAATATCAATTATTCTCTCTTGATTTAGAAGTAGGTCCAAAATTTTTATTTTTAAATTTATGGATAAAAATTTAACATGCAAACCAGCAACAAAAATTCATTGTAAGAATTGCCCAGTTCGTAAAAATCGCGTTGGAAGAAAATTTCCGCATTTTGGGAACCGCGTTGTAGCGAAAACGCGTTATAGAAACCCGCGTTGTAGGAGGGTTACCTGTATTCAAAAAGTTTGGGCAGGACAACGACTGCCGGGCTCACTTTTAATATAAAGTATAACTCTATTTTAAATAAAAATAAATATCTAAAAAAATTAAATTAAAAATTTAAAAAACCCCCGAACTTAAGTAATTTTCATTTAAAAGTAAAAATAATAAAGAAACTTAATGTTAAAGTACCTAAGAATCTATTAATAATTCTAAAAAATACGTCGCGTTGGGTGACACGCGAGGTGAGACGTCGATTGACGGTCGTATCTTACATACAAATTTTTGGAAGAAATTCTATGAAAGTTTTTGAAGTATTTTCTTAATTTTGTTTTTAAGTTAATCTTTGTTTGCTTAATTAGACTATTTGTATTTAAATTGTTAGTTTAGGAGCGGTCCCCCAACGCGACGTATTTTTTTAGAATTATTAATAGATTCTTAGGTACTTTAACATTAAGTTTCTTTTATTATTTTTACTTTTTAAATGAAAATTACTTAAGTTCGGGGGTTTTTAAATTTTAATTTAATTTTTTATTTCATACTTTTTATAGGTAGGTTAGGATAAGTTAGTTTTATTTCATTTAAATGATTGGCAAGCCTATTGGCATTCCATATGGCTATACGTACATCTAATTGCATAATTTGTTATCTCAAGAAGTTTTTGGTGGACTTGTGATAGACGAAATATCGATGGTGTTTTATGAAGTTTTACGAAGTATTCATCAACTATATACTATGGTGTTTTATGAAGTTTTACGAAGTATACGTTTAAAGAATCCATAAAAATATCTCAAGAAGTTTTGGTGGCTTGTAATAGACGAAATTTCAATGGTGTTTTATGAAGTTTTACGAAGTATTCATCTACGTTTACAAGAATTATAAATATCGCAAGAAGTTTTTGGTGGACTTGTGATAGACGAAATATCGATGGTGTTTTATGAAGTTTTGCAAGTATTCATCTACGTTTACAATAATTATACTTTATCTCAGAGAAGTTTTGGTGGACTTATGATCAGACGAAATATATATGGTGTTTTATGAAGTTTTACGAACAATGTTTCCTATCATTTTATGTTGGGCGGTTACAGCACATAAGTTGCAAAGGACGACAGTTGAAAAAGCTGTATATTTGCAGACATTCGGTTAATCTCCCCACTTTCACTCCACACAACTTTTAAACGGCTTAACCGATTTTCATCAAACATGTCTAGGAACACTTGCACATAAGTCACCTTTAATACAAAAAAAACTAAAATGAAATCACTGCATGCGTTCGGGAGTTATGATGCCATAGACAGATAGACAGACAGACATTAAATGATTGGCAAGCCCATTGGCATTTCATATGGCTATACGTACATCTAATTGCATAATTTGTTGACAAGCATCATTATCGTATTTAATAGATTTGCTGTATTTTTAGCTTTAAATGGCCATAACTTCTAAACGAGAAGAGATAGAGCAAAAATAACCTCAGATTCGAATCAGTGACGTCGTCAGTTACAATAGGACCAAATTTTAAGCCAATCGGACAAAGTTGATGTTTTTCTCCCCACTTTCACTCCCCACAACTTTTAAACGGCTCAACCGATTTTCATCAAACATGTCTAACAACACTCGGACATAAGTCACCTTTAATACAAAAAAACTAAATTGAAATCACTGCATGCGTTCGGGAGCTACGATGCCATAGACAGACAGACAAACAAACAGACAGACAGACAGACAGACAGACAGACAGACAGACACGTCAAACTTATAACACCCCTCTTTTTGCGTCGGGGGTTAAAAAATGGTATTTTATTGTATACAAAAATGTAATTCAAAATGAATATTACAAAAAAAAAAAAATGATATGCCAAATTTAGCTCGTTTGAGAAAAGAACCAAAGCTCAGAGCCCGCTTTAAGAACTTTGAGGAGTTTGCTCAACAATCTCAGCTACGCTCACACATACACAAACAGCTCGCCTCACACTGTTACGTGACGGTAACTCTATTAACTCCGTCTAAGTAGAACTTGGTACTAAAGAAACAAATCATCTTTCGATTATCTTAATCGAACTTTGCTTAGAAGCTGCTTAAATTTATTTATTTAATAAATAATAAAAATATATAACTTGCTGTTAAAAAAAAAAAATATCAGTTTATCAAAGTTTGATTATGAAATTTATGTATAGAGTATGTAGAACGAGAACGAACCTTGATTATTAATAATTTATATACGCGAAAAAAAAACAAATATATTAGTAGGCATATTATATACGAGTATCTCCTGGGGCTAACTCAATGTATTGTATAGTATATAATATTTATATGAATAGTACATAGAAACTTACTATATACTATGTGTAGTTAAAATCATGGGATTTTAAGTGTCATGTGCGTTGCTTATAATAAATTCGCATAGCAAATTAATAGGTATGTACATGCATATTTTATAAGTGTAGGTATATGGTATGTATATAGGTATATGTGTATGTGTACGAGTGTATCTTAAAGATACTTTTTGCGTTTTACACTAAAAAATTTGATTCGTTTATTTATTGCCGCCACGACGTTGAATTGGGTGACGGGAGTGAGGAGTGGGCCCCCCCCATTATTCAGTTATAGTAGTAGAGTGTATCTATGTGTATATCTGTGTGTGTGTGTGTGTGTGTTGTATACATTTCATTTGGTTTCTTTACGTTTCGTTTTCCTTTCTTGCCATCTATTTCTCTGCTGTGTATTTATTTATTTGTTTGTTTGCTATTTATTAGTTTTATTTGATTCATTTTGTGTATACAATAATTTTTTTTTTCTTCTTTCATTTTTAACGAACGTTTCATATTTTTTTTTTTTTTATTTTTTATGGAATTTCTTACTTCTTATTATTTATATTTCGTTGTTGTTTGGAATAACTCTAGACTCCGGCTTTGGGTTTTGGTTTTGGGTTTTGGTTTTGTCGGTTTGTTGTTGCTTTTATAAAATAATTTACCGTTTGAATTGCTGTTGTTTTGTATGCTTATGTGTAAGTAAATGCCTTGTCTGTCCGTCCGTCCGTCTGTCTGTCTGTCTGTTGGTATGTCTTACACACAAACAAACACACGAAGCATAAAAAGTCATAATATGCATTGTAGAAATATTTTGTTATGCGCGATTCGTGTGTATTTGTATCTGTGTGCATTTGTATCTGTGTGTGTGTGTGTGTAAATGTATAATTCATATATTTGGGTTAATTCCATAAATTTTTCTTTTACAATTTTGTCGAGTTGTTTTCTTTGGAGCGCAGCCCGCACGACCAACAACAACAGCAGCAGCAGCAATAACAACAACAACAACACCGATAGTTGCCTCTCTTGCGCTCTCTTTGATTTGGCGCTATTCTCTTTAAGCTTGCTCTCTTACGCTCTGTGTGTGTCTCTCTCTCTCTCTCTCTCTCTCTCTTGCTCTCGGCTTAGACGTTCATTGGCCCCCCAATTGGACGCCCGTTTGCTTGGAATTTTTTATTAGTTTTTTTTTTCTTTATTATTACTATTTATATGTAGTATATATACTACATATATATATTATATTATTTTTTTTTTGGTTAGTTGGTAGGATTGGTTTGGGGACGGCTTGTTTTTTGTAGTTGCTCTTATTGTTGTTGGCCATAGTTATTTGTAAGCACACTGCTAGCCATTTAAATAGTTCGACTAAGTTTTTTTTGAGGTCATTATTTATTTTTGCAACTTGTGTCAAAACTTTGGGAGTATCAACTAATTGCCAAAAATATTCCTGTAAAGCAAAACTTTTAAAGTTACTAGTTTGCAATTATTTGACTGAAAATCATATTTTTATACCCTGTTCCGTATGGTACAAAGGGTATATTAAGTTTGTGCAAGTCGAAAATGTATGTAACATATAGAAGGAGTCGTCGGAGACACCCGAAAGTTACCTAAAATATGATCAGGGTGCATAGAGAAGTCGATATACCCATGTCCGTTTGTCTGTCCGTGTGAACTCCTAGATCTCAGAGATGGTAAGAGCTAGAGTTACCAAACTTTCACATTAGATCCCATATTATTCCATAGGAGGCAAGTTTATTTTTTATTTTGATATCGGGGATAAATTATATAGCTCCCATGGGGGTGTTTGAGACGACCTCGACAAAATAAAAAGCGTTTTAGATGAATAATTCGTTGGTTTACGAAGATATCGTAACCAAATTTGGTATTCGAAAGTTTTTTATAGTTCCCAATCACTGTACCAAATTTGATCGAAATCGGTTGACTATATCATATATAGCTCCCATAGGACCGATCGGCCAAAATAACTTTTTTAAAGAAAAATTCGCTATATTTCGTTTTTTTAATAAAGATATCGTAACCAGATTTGGCGTTTGGAAATTTTTTAGACCACTTAAGCAATGTGCCAAATTTGAACAAAATCGGTTGACTATATCATATAGCTCCCATAGGTCCGATCTTCCAAAAAATCGATTTTTTAACAAAATTTGTTGTGTTTCGTTTGTTTGTTAAGATATTGGGACCAAATTTGACATTCGTGAGTATTTTATAGTTCCTAAGCACTGTACTAAATTTAATCCAAATCGTTTGACTAGATCATATAGCTCCCATAGGACCAATCGGTCCAAAAACACGTTTTTTATACAAAATTCGATGTGTTTTGTTTGTTTGTAAAGATATTTGAAATAAATTTGGCATTCAGATCTTTTTTAAGGTATTTAAGCACTGTGTCAAATTTTATTGAAATCGGTTGACTATATCATACAGCTCCCATAGGAACGATCGGTCAAAAAAAAATGTTTGTTTAAAAATTCTTCTGTTTTTGGTTTTTTGTGAAGAAATCGGACTTTATTACAAGCTAGTGGTACAGGGTATCCTAAAGTCGTCCGCGCCCGACTTTACGTCCGCCATTTTTTAAATATTTATGTGCTTAGATTTTCAATGTTTTGCAGTATTTAACTACAAAAAATCAAAATAGTCACAGATTCCAAATTTGACCTCAATTACACTAGCTAACATATTTTGGTTCCATCGAATGAGACTTGAAAATTAAAAGATTGTAGACAATTTTTTGGGTCGAGAAACACGAACAAATTACATCAATTTTTTTGTATGAACCGTTTTCGACGTTTTTTTTAATATTCTTTTTTTTTAAATAACAGCACTTTTCAAGTGACCTAGTTTATGTTGTAGGTCTTGACGAGTACATCACGATAGTGTGTTTCAAAATTGTCTAACACCCCGAAATTCTCAAGATATGGCTTAAAAACCGTTTTTCGGGTACTGCGAGCACTCCAACAATCACAACGACGTCATTTTTCAACCGATTTTTGATTGCTTTACGGTTTTGGAAAGAAGAAAATTCAAGCTTTAAGATGATATACATTTGTTTATACTTCATACAAAACAACTACGAGATTTTTTAAAAGTTAAAAGTTATCTAAGATTTACACTTTTTTTTTTTTTTTTTTTTTTCGTTTTTTCACACTTTGAAGTCTTTTTTAATGTAAAGTTTTGTTAAAAAACCTTTACTTTTTTACATTTGATCTTGAAGAAATATCAATTCCGAGTAAGAAAAGTCTTGGTTTATCAAAATCGGACGATAAATGTTTAAGTTACGACGCTTATTGTAAACAAGGAAATTAAACTTCCATCGACAAAAAAAAAGGTTTTAGATGTATAATTCGTTTGTTCATGAAGATATCGTAACCAAATTTGGTATAGTGCTTAGGAACTATAAAAAACTTACAAGTGCCAATATCTTAACAAACGAACGAAATACAACAAATTTTGTTGAAAAATCTTTTTTTCAAAAAACATATTTTTGGGTAATGTTTTTAGTTATTTTTCGTATATGGTTTTATATCATGTATAGCTTCCGATTTTCAAGAAAGAATAGAAATATATGTTGAAGAAATTCTTTTTAATTTTGTATTATTCCTTGATTACAAAAAATTTCTTTGAAGGTATCTTTATTTTTTAGTCAATTTGTAATTTGTAATTTTTATTTTTTTTAATTACATTAATTTTTTATTTCTAATACCCATTTTCGAGATTTTTTGGAAAAAATTTGTTTTCGTACTTTTTGTAGTTTTTCTTCAATATCTCGTGAACAAAATTTTTATCATTATAGTATGTGATATATGATGCAGATAAAGTATAAATTATTAAAGTTACAATCAAAATCCAAAACCAGCTCGGAGATTGCTATATTGTCCTGGTGAGGGGGTAGTTGTGGTAGCGTAGTCTAGGATGAATTCACAACTTTGCGTCTGTTTACCAAGTAGGTAGAAGTGGTTGTCTTCTGACACACCTAGGCCTATGAAAGGCCCGTTGTGATGCTTGACTTAGTCCTTACTCTCCTGAATCCTGTTTGAACCAATCTGTCGATTAAATAAACGAATTAATCCTATTTATTCTGATTACTGCGAATT